>JABFEV010000903.1:0-31033 GCA_013618395.1 Fusarium domesticum | reverse complement strand
TCCCCCACCCTCATCATCACCAACCCCACCGACTCCGAACGTCTCATCATCTGGCAGGCCACTCATCCGCAATGGGGCGCCGCTGTCACTCTCGACGATTACATCGCCAGAGAATACGATAACCTCGAAGCACCTCTAGCCAAAGACGGTGGTTTGACAAGCTGGATGCTCACTGATGGAAGCCTCCCCGCTGACAAGCGACCTATCCTATCATCTTGTGAGACGTATAGCAAGCGAGCTCTTGTCTCCAGCAGAGACGGCGTTGTGAGAGATGGAACAGCCCTTGGTGTCGCCAGTGTTTTTACTTTCCCTGAGTGTAGAGGTAGGGGGTATGCGAGTAAGATGATGGCGTTACTCGCAGATGAGCTCAAAGGAAGACAACAGAAGCGTGAGGGAGACGCAGACTTCTCAGTTCTGTGGTCGGATGTCGGACCCAAGTTCTACAACGCTGTAGGCTGGAAACCCTTCGACAGCACCTATCTCGAACTACCAACCACAGCCGCCAATGAGACAAGCACGAGCGATGCTTTGAAACTCATAGGGCAAGATGATCTCCCCCTTCTTGTTGAACTAGACGAGAAGCTGCTACATGAGAAACTATCCAAACCCTCCTCCAAATCCCGCGCCGCCGTAGTTCCAAGTCTCGAGCAGATCCAATGGCATCTCCACCGCGAGGACTTTATGTGCAGGCACATCTTCTCACAAACACCCGCAGCCCGCGGCGCCGTCTACACGCCTCCTGACGCTCCCAGCTCCAAAATCTGGGCTATCTGGACTCGGAGCTTCTACGGCGGTAGAGAAAAGCCTGAGAAGAACATAGTACACGTTATTCGTCTTGGCATTGAGGATGAAAGTATTTCTGATGAAACGCTCGCCAAGGGAATACAGGCTATTGGGGAGTACATTCAAAGGGAGGCAAGCGAGTGGCTGTGTGCAAAGGTCGAAATTTGGAACCCTGACGAGAGAGTCAGGAGAGTTACGGAGGGAATCGAGGAGTTGAAGGCAAAGTATGTCGTACGGGAAAATGAAAATCTCGGCAGTCTACAATGGTTTGGGAATGAATCGATCGATGAAATAGAATGGCTGGCCAACGAGAAGTTTGCCTGGTGTTAGTATCTCAGCATTTACCAAGCGATAGATATATGCGTGGACAAATTAGAACAACCCATTCAATCACAAAGCAATGTCAGATTCAAAGACATTTCATCTTTACACATGTATGGGTTTGTCTAAGTGGTAGTTTGTAATCCACCCAAGGCCTTTATCCCTTTTCATATCGCATCACATCAAGCCGTAATCAAGCACAATAATATAATAAACATGCCGGCCAACTCCTTCCCGCTCCCCATTCCACACTCATAATTCCCAATCACATCCTTTAGTAGCTTCGTCCGAACATGGTCCACTTGTCAGCCTTGCTCTCACATTCAGGGTTGAGGCACTTGGTCTCGCCAGAGACAATGCCCTCGGGCTGCTCAAAGGGAATGCAGAGGCTCTTCATGCCCATGGTAGCAGCCTTCTGACCCTCAGGAACATCAGGCTGGTCATCGACTCGGGTGGTGAGCTCCTTGATACGATCCTCACACTTCATACCACCACAGAAGGGGATGAGAACAACGTTCTTGTTGTCCAGAGCAGGGAGGACTTCGTCCCAGTTGGTGATCTGGATACGATGCTCACGGAAAGACTGCTCGGCCTTCTTGTACATGTCGCTCTGGATGGTCTCAAGCAGCTCAGGAACCTTGGTAGCAATATCGGCAATGGCAATAGTGCCCTTTTCGCCGGTGTCACGTCGAGCAAAGCTGATGACTTCCTTGGCAGCATCGTTGGGGCCGAACTCGACTCGCAGGGGAACACCCTTCATCTCCCAGTCGTTAAACTTCCAGGCAGGAGTGTAACCTTCTCGCAAGTCAACATCAACACGAACACCAGCCGACTTAAGAGTCACCCGGATTTCATCGAGCTTATCTTCAAGGTCCTTGCGCTGCTCAGGAGTGGTCTTCTTGGTGATGCCGACGGGAACGAGAATGCCCTGGAGCTTGGCGATACGAGGGGGAAGAACCAGACCCTTGTCGTCACCGTGGATCATGACCATGACTCCGATAACACGGGTGGAAAGACCCCAAGAGTTCTGCCAGACGTGAATGTGGGAACCCCTGTTGACAGGATCCTCAACAGTAATGTCAAACATCTTGCTGAAGTTCTGACCCAGGCAATGAGAGGTAGCACCTTGGATGCCTCGACCGTTGGAAGGAATGTAGCCCTCCACGGTGGTGGTGTAGTATCCACCAGCAAATTTCTCGTTCTCAGTCTTGCGACCGCGAACCACGGGAACAGCGAGGAGCTGTTCATAGATACCGGCGTAGAGGTCAAGAATCTCCAAAACCTCAACACCAGCCAGCTCTTCAGTCAGGTGAGCAGTGTGACCCTCCTGCCACAGGAACTCTCGTGTTCGGAGGAAGGGGGTGGTCTGCTTAGCCTCCCATCGGACGACCGAGTTCCACTGGTTGAGACGGAGGGGGAGGTCACGGTGACTACGAATCCACTTGCTGTAGTAAGGGTACATGACAGCTTCGGAGGTGGGACGGACGGCAACAGGAACTTCGAGGTCTTTCTCGCCGCTATGACATAGTTAGTTTGTGACCCAATTAACCCGTTGCGCCAGCCTCTAAGGTTGTTAACTTACGCCTTGGTGACCCAAGCAAGCTCAGGGGCGAAGCCCTCAACGTGGTCCTTCTCCCTCTCGAGCGACTTGGCGGAAAGGAACATGGGGAAGCTAGCCTCCTCAACACCCATCTCCTCAATATGAGACTGAAACCATTTTCGGATCTCGTTCCAGATGTGCATAGCGATAGGTCGGAGAACGAAGAAACCGGAGATTTCCTGGTAGTACTCGACCATCTCCGCCTTGAGGACAACCTCTTGGTACCATTGCGGGAAGTTCTCGGTCTTTGAGACAGTAATCCCGATAATGTCGTCTGTCTTCTTACCACCAACAATAGGAACAGAAGCTTGTTTGGCGGCCTTGGCGGCCTTATCGGCAGCCCATTTGGCCTGCTTCTCAGCCTTCTTCAAGGCACTCTTGGACTGCTCAGGCTTGGCCTGCTCGGGAGCGCCCTCGGACATGGTAGCGGGTGTTGAGAAAGTTTGAAGGAAACAAAAAGACCGGAGAATAGTCAGAGAGGTTTGCGCACTCTTTCAAGAAGAAAAAGAGGAAGAAAATGACCACTGCGATCTCGTGACAGAAGAAGGATAATAATACTTTTGGCGTTGTGAGTCGAACTTCAGGACTGTGCCCCACATTCAAGGGAGAGTCGTGCGGGAAGGAGGGGCACTGCCCGCCAAAAATTCAGGCCCAACTGGAGATACAGGCTGGACCCCCAATTTGTATGTGTGCATCCAATGACAGGGGGCTGATAAGCCGGCAGGGGAGGGCAACATCGTGCAGGGGCGTCCGTTAGGGCGGTTGCTGTTAACGAGGGGCTGCCTGATCCGTGCTTTGCTCACACCGTCAACCATCGGCGACGGAACAACGCTGTGCCCCGGGCGAAAAAAGTAGGAGCCCCTCTAGACGCAATGTGTAGCTTCACAGCTTCTGGAGCCTGGTCGAAATTCCTACGCCTCGCAATCCCTCTCTCTTCCACGTTGACGTCGCCGCCATTTACTGTCAACTTTCTCAATAGCTGCAGCCATGGCTTCCATGTTCGAGCAGCCTCAAAATGGCACCCTTTTCTTGGGCGGCCAAAAGATCTCAGGCTCTGATATTCGAGACCAGAATGGTATGTCCCGCCTTGATGTTAGGGGAAGTGGGGGGAAACAGATGCATGTTTGGATATACGATGATGCAAGCTTGCTAATACGATACAGTCGCTGCTACTCAGGCTATCGCAAACGTCGTCAAGAGCTCTTTCGGCCCCAGCGGCCTCGACAAGATGATGGTCGACGACATTGGTGTACGCAGTCCTGCCCCGTTGCTGTCGATACCCTTCTAACATGGAACAGGATGTTACTGTCACCAACGACGGTGCCACTATCCTCAGCCTTCTCGATGTCGAGCACCCCGCCGGAAAGATTCTTGTCGATCTTGCGCACCAACAGGATAAGGAGGTTGGCGATGGTACCACGTCGGTGGTTTTGATCGCGGCCGAGTTGTTGCGTCGAGGAAACGAACTGATGAAGAACCGGATACACCCCACGACTATCATCACCGGCTACCGACTGGCGCTACGAGAAGCTATCAAATACCTCAACGAGAATGTCAGCATCAAGGTGGATGACCTGGGCCGGGAGTCCCTGATCAACATCGCCAAGACGTCCATGTCTAGCAAGATCATTGGGGCTGACTCGGAATTTTTCTCCAGCATGGTTGTCGATGCCATGCAGGCCGTCAAGTCTACCAACAACCGAAACGAGGTCAAGTATCCCGTCAAGGCCGTCAACATCCTCAAGGCTCACGGAAAGAGTACTCTCGAGTCGGTCCTTGTCAAGGGTTATGCCTTGAACTGTACCGTTGCCTCGCAAGCGATGCCTACTCGAATCCAGGACGCCAAGATTGCCGTGCTCGACATGAACCTCCAGAAGGAGCGCATGAAGCTCGGTGTTCAGATTACCGTCGATGATCCTCAACAATTGGAGCAGATCCGAGCCCGCGAGTCAGGAATGGTTCTCGAGAGGGTAGAGATGATTCTCAAGGCTGGAGCGAACGTTATCCTTACCACCAAGGGTATTGATGACCTGGTTCTGAAGACCTTTATTGAGAAGGGAGCGATGGGTGTCCGAAGATGTAAGAAGGAGGACTTGCGACGAATTGCGAGGGCAACTGGCGCTACCATGCTCAGCACACTCTCGGACCTGAACGGTGACGAGAGATTCGACCCTTCATACCTAGGTTACGCTGAGGAAGTCGTGCAGGAGCGAATTTCGGACGACGAGTGCATTCTCGTCAAGGGAACCAAGGCTCACTCTTCCGCTTCTTGCATCCTTCGTGGCCCCAACGACTTCACCCTGGATGAGATGGAGCGATCTATCCACGACTCCCTGTGCGCTGTTAAGCGAACCTTGGAGAGCGGCAGCATCGTCCCTGGCGGCGGTGCTGTTGAGACTGCCCTGCATATCTACCTCGAGGAGTTTGCCGGTACAGTCGGATCCCGAGAGCAGCTCGCCATTGCCGAGTTTGCCCAGACTCTCCTCGTCATTCCCAAGACGCTTGCGGTCAACGCGGCCAAGGATGCGGCAGAGCTTGTTGCTCAGCTCCGTTCAAGACATGCCCTGTCACAGCGCATCCAGGAGGGTGACGGAAGCGAGGACGAAAAGACAATCGCTCGTAAGAAGGGTTACAAGAACTACGGCCTGGACCTCTCGCGAGGCAAGGTTGTTGACGAGATCAAGATTGGTGTGCTAGAGCCCAGCATGAGCAAGGTTCGACAACTCAAGAGTGCCGTCGAGGCTTGTATCAGCATCATGCGTATTGATACCCTGATCAAGTTGGATCCCGAGCAACGGGAGGATGACGGACACGGCCACTAGACGAAAATGTAATGAGATAGGACAGGTTATGTTGTAGAATACAAAAGCTGTCTAGATGTCTAGATGTCTATGATTTGTCCCAAGCCAAATATGAACCAAGCTAACAAGGTGCCCCTTGAGATGTGTCACTAGGTGTTCTCAGGCCTATCAACACTATCTGGTTTCCAACTTTCAATCGCCGACTTGACTCATATGACCAGACCAGACCAGATCAGACCGGGCAGTGGATATCTTTGATTAAATGTCCCTGAACTCTATATCCATCGTCGAGAACATATGCCATTGGCTCCAACCCCGCGTTTGATCTGAACTCCGTTGTGATCAGAGGGCGTACATACATGTTCAAGTTGCCATTCTAGAATGATAAAATATACAATACATCAGGAATGAATCTTTATGATTGCTATACAATATTCAATATCACAAATCTAACAGAAATGGCCGTTGAACTAGGACCTATCTCTTCCATCTCTCTTCCCCGGCACGATGAAGACAATGAAGATCAAGATACTCTAACGCAATCCCTCCCGCAGCCGGACAACGGTCGTGAAGCATGGAGTTTCCTCTTGGGAGCTTTCATCATCGAAGCTCTTCTCTGGGGTAAGAATTCCAAGGTACAACAACCAGACTATTGCTAACCGACAACTCCTGCTTAACAGGGTTTCCTCTCGCCTTTGGTGTTTTCCAAGATTACTACTCCAAACACCCTTCCTTCACCGACGACCCTCGCATCGCCGTCGTGGGAACCATAGCGACCAGTATATACTTCCTAGGCGCACCGCTAGCAACACCCCTCGTAAAGCGTTTCCACCGTCATCAGCGTCACATGATTGTCGTGGGATGGCTCGTGTGTGTGGTCTCGCTCGTCGCGGCATCCTTCTGCACCAGTGTTCCCGGCCTGATCGCCACTCAAGGCGCGGGCTACGGGCTGGGTTTCGCGATACTATACTTTCCGACGCTGAGCATGCTCAACGAGTGGTTCGTTCGGAGACGGGGTCTTGCGTACGGCGTCATGTTTGCCGGTAGTGGACTCAGTGGTACGGGCTTCCCTTTTATGCTGCAGGCGTTGTTGTCGAGGTATGGCTACCAGACGACGCTTCGTGTGGTTGCGGTAGCGCAGTTTGTGGTTGTCGCACCGTCTTTGCCGCTGCTCAAGGGGAGACTTCCTCCGTCGGGCCGTGGACGGCTGCGTGTTCTTGACATGAGTTTCCTCAAACAACCTCTGTTCTACTGCTTTGCGATATCGAACCTCTTTCACGGTCTTGGGTATTACATCCCCTCGCTGTACTTACCCTCGTATGCTTCCATGGTTGGTTTCTCAGGGACAGTCGGAGCATTGATTCTCGCCGCCAACAACCTCGCCACGACTGGAGGCCAGGTCATTCTTGGGCATCTGCTCGACCGTTCCAGCAATGTCCTCTTGCTGGTATCCCTTTCAGCGTTGGGTTCCTCCGTCGCAACCTTCACGCTCTGGGGGTTCTCCGACTCTCTGGCGCTGCTCATGACGTTCGCCCTCGTGTACGGGCTACTCGCCGGCTCGTTCCCCATCTTCTGGGTCAAGTTCGGCTCGATGCTGACTGATGACCCTGCTCCGGTGTACGGCATGATGGCGTTTGGCAAGGGACTCGGAAACGTTCTCACCGGGCCTGTTACTGCGCCTTTGCTGACGGGGCCTCTGAGTTCGGGATATGGGAGAGGCAAGTATGAGCCTGTTATAATATTCCTGGGATCATGTATGCTGTGTTCTTCGATGGCTATATTCGGCTGGCCCTTGCAGCGTCGTCTTAGATGATGTGTTGGATGCGTGCGTATGTCGGAAGTGTTGTATATCTAAAAATTGGCGAGTCTAGAAAGAAGAAAATGCTTAGCAAGCGAATCAAAGGTCCCTGCAAATGTGACTGTCTGTGAATAAACGTAGACTTGATAGCTCGACTGACTTTGCTGGCAACTCATGGCGTTTCGAGTAATAACAAAGCAAATGTTAATTGTAACAGCTTCTCACAAAGGACCTCTGCCCCTGTCATAGGAACCAATTGCGCCCTCCTCCTCCTCCTCCCGGAGCCCGTCGACTGAATTTTCAACAGACGTTTTATTTTATACAATGGACAATGACCACGTCTAAGAAACAGTAACTTGCGCCCGCCGGGGCGTGTGGACTCTCTCTCCCATCACCCCCGCCAGTTCTATGCTCCTCCACTCGCAAGACAAGACTGGACAAGATATTTGTTGCTCTCGCCCTCTTCCCCCTGCCCCCTTTGATGAAATAGTCTTACACCATGTCGACTTTGTTTAACCGACAACCAGCTTGCCGTCCTCGGGGAAATCGTACTCGGGGATCTCGAGGTTCAGAGGGGCGGGTCCCTTTCTTATCCGGCCGGAGATATCGTAATGAGATCCGTGGCAGGGGCAGAACCAGCCACCGTAGTCGCCGGCCTCACCGATGGGAACACAACCCAGATGGGTGCAGACACCTGCAAGGGTTAATGTTAGCGGGCTGTGTCGTGGTGTGTAGGCTCTTCATATCGAGGCCGAAGGCGACGGGTCGTGTCACGAAGATAGAGGCATCACTTACCCAACATGACAAGCCACTCGGGGTTCTTGGCACGATCGCTATCCTGCTCGGGGTCTCGGAGGGCAGAGATGTTGACCTTGTTGGCTTGGTCGATCTCATCCTGGGTTCGGTGTCGGATGAAGACAGGCTTTCCTCGCCACTTGATGACGACCTGTACCTGTATCAGTGGTAATTCCTCGCTACTTAGGCCATTCCAAACTCACGTTCTTGCCCTCGGGGATGGTGCTGAGGTCGACCTCAACCTTGGCCATGGCCAGAACGTCGGCGGAAGCAGACATGTTGACCAGAAATTCTATCAATCCTTTGTCAGCCACCATCAATTGGGTACCAGGGATGCATCAATTGGCCACTGCAGATGCATCACAAGCATCGTGCAGCATCAATTGCAGGCCAATGGCAACGTATCTCCCGCAGAAATAAAAAACCAGACATCACCCACCTTGAACAGTGCTCTTGGCACCAGCGGCACTGATGGCACCCATGGCACCGACCATGAAGTAGGAGAAGAGCTTGTTCTTGTTCTCGCCGCCCTTGGAAACGTACTTTCCAAAGTCGGGAATGTTGGAACCCTTGGACTGGCCGGTGAAGGGACTGGAGTAGGACGAGGCGGAGGCGCTGTCGGGGCGGACGGCGGTGGTGCTGAGGGTGCGAGCGACAGGGACGGCGGGCCTGGCAGCGGCGCGCAGGCAGACGCGAGAAGCGGTCGCGAGGGACGCCATCGTAGGAAGGGACAGTCGGTTGGGACTTTGAGGGCGTTTGCGAGGGGCGGGGAGGTTGCGAAGGCTGTCGTCCAAGTAGGAAGGGTTGTGAGGTCTTTTCCTTGGTGGTTATCGGCTGATGATGCTTTGCCGAAAGTTTTAGGTGAAAAATGCCGCCTCAGGCTACAAATCATGGTCGAGCTCGGAAATTGGCGACGTGCCATTGGTCCGGTACGTTTGAGGCGGGTCTTCCGGACTCTTCCGAGCATATCTTTGACCTTGACAGCTTTCGCCTTCAATTCAAGAAATTCAAGAATTAATCGACCAGAGGCTTATAACGCTGGAGATGACAAGTTAGATGTAAAGTATTATAGTTTCATCAATACTTTTGATATCTGCATTCAGTTTTTCACTCTGCACCGTACTCAATGGCCATCATCTTCTTTATTAGTAAGTATCCATTTCTGGCCAATCATCATCAACCCTTTTACCCTTTATACTCAAGGCCACAAGCTTGCTGGTATAATCCATCATCACATTCTACCTCAGCCAAAACATATGACATTACAATTTCCGCTTGACTATATCGTCCACTTCTTCAATGCAATCGTCTCAGCTCTTCAACCATATTCCGCATATCCTCCACACTCGGTCCAAGTCCTTCACACACCAACTCCTGCTTCCCTTCATCCATGTCTAGGAACCTTTCCACCATCTCGCCATCTATGAATCGATAAGGCCCTTCACTTTCTCGGGCGTAATTATGAAGCGAACGCCAGATCTTGAACTCGATATTCCCAGGAGCATGGATATAGTCCTCCATCCTCGTCTGAAATGTCATGAGCAGATCCTGATACTGCGGTGCGATGTCACCATACAGATAGAGGGAGCCCTCAGACTGATCAAATTAGCAATTTTCATACATCCTGTCAAGATTGAGCACTCACCGAACCGAGGAATGCCCTCGGATGAATAATTGAATTGTCATTGTGCGGGACTTGAAGCTTCCGAACGCGGTTGATCTGTTCACCGATGTTGATTTCACTAATCACCTCCAGCTTTCGGCGATCCTGTTCCGTTGGAGCCTCAGGATTTCTCTGGAGGACTACAAGGTTGCCGTGGGTGTCGGCTTGCAACCATCGTTCGTCGGCTAGATGGCAGAGGCTGGTTGTCCAGAGAGGCTCGTGATGCCGTGCTCGTTCTTCAAGCTTCGCCTTGTTGCCCTCCTGTGGTGGTGTGAACTCTACCAGTGAGAGAGACTGCATCATGTCACCGACACCAATGATATTCCCTGAAATATCGAGGTCCACAGGGAACGCCGAGGGTCGATAAGCTGCAAGCTTCTGTAGTGTACCGGAACAGGTCGTCTCCTGTGAGAAGCTGTAGACCACCACGGTTTTGGAAAGGCCAGCCACGATGTGTTCATCCATCATTCCCAGACACCGGCAAGGGCCCTTCAGTTTGTGAGACACAATCTGATAAATCTGACGGTCCTCATCGACACCGAGAACCAAGATTCTGCCTAAAGTACCTTCTGGATCCTGCACTTGTCCATCACTGACGAAGCTGGTTCCGACGATGAACCGTTCTGCAAGATAACCCGCCATGTCTGGGAGCTCTGCACGAATCACACACTCAACCATTTCCAGAGAGCTTGAAGCATCTAACAAGAAAGGCTTGCCTAGCTCTTGGAACACAATCTCATCGACGAGCCTGATTGAGCTTGTGACAATCTCTTCGTTGGCAACAAGCTCCTTCTTTATACTACCAAGACCGAAGGCTTTCAGCCCAGGAGAATACGCGATGCGCCTGACGGTCTCTTTTATAGGCAAAGCTTTGACATGGGTGAGTCTCTCTCTGTCAAGTTGACAGATTCGGACGTGCTTGTCAGTAGACAGCACGATGGAGTCTGGGAAAGCTTCCGAGTCAAAGGGTGCAACGTAGGTAGCATCGTCAGCGGTCGTTGCCGAGAAAACGATCCGGCCTTCGGAACTATAGATCAGACTGGCATGTTCAGTCGTTGCAAACACACTGCAAGTGCCGTCCTCTTGAGGTAAAACATGTAGGCGCGCAGGACTACTGCCCAGGGTGACACTCTTCCGACCCGAGACCGCAAAGCCCTTGGTAGAGACGTTAAAAGTGACCACGTTGCCATCTTCCATGGCAATCAGCAGGGTAGGCCCAGCTGTCTGTGGGGGATGCAGTTGGACGAGCGCAATGTCGCGAGGGACGGTGGCACTATCTTCGGTTTGTCTCATAGACTCACCGTGGAGAGGCTTCAATGTCGATAGGTCAACTAGGGAGATCCGTCCAGATGACCACCATCCCACAACACCGATATCTGGCGGATCCCGAGCGGCGTGAATACATGAGATTTGATCAGGCATCCCAGTAGCTGCATCTGGCTCAATCTGTTGAGAATGTGCAGACAAGTTCCCTAGAAGATTCAGCGATACAAGGGTCACTCCGTCGATGGAGAGTAAGGCCCATTTGCTATTTGCCGAGGCTCCCGTGATTGTCTTCGCAAATGGCACACTCCAGGTACTGACGGCAACACCACTCTCAGGGTCGAGCAGTACAGCTGCTTTTGGCGTAATTTGAAGGAGTCGTCCACTTGGGAGATTGGCTGCCAGAAGAGTTTCTGTGTCCTGCGCCAGACCGTGGAATTCATAGACTTCTTCAATCCCACCGTCTGGGTCGAAGCTGAAGATTCGCGTTTCCGTGATGGACGAGGTGACGAGTGTGTCGACGAGCTCGGCGCCGTATGATCGCAAGGTGAACAAGCCTCTAGTTCCATCTAGCTCGTCGAGAATACCTTTGTCTTCAAGACCTACACCACTGCGGATACTTCGAAGGCTTCCATCATGATATGCTCCACATCCTGCAACGATTCTTGACTGTCCTGATGAGAAGGCGTTTCCGGACTGGGTATCTCCGTCTCTGTTGCCCATGTCCATGATTGAAAAATCGAGAATAGGAGCATTGTTCGAGAGGGACTTGACCAGCATCATAGTGTTCGTGGTCAAGTCTACCTGGTATAGTTGAGAGTCGCCATGATGCGATGCCACAAAAAGCATATCATTCCCTAGATATACAAGACTTGAAGCTCTTGATGTGATGGCGACGGAGTCTTGGAACTTCAACGGCAATAGTGTCATACCAATCACCACCACACCAGTGGCCTCGAGGGTCGTCTCAATCGTCAAGAGATCTAGCCGTCCATAGTCGTCTGACAGGAAGTAATGGGTGGCATCACACTCCGCCCAGGCAACAAAAATTCTTGGCTCTTTGAGTCCAGAAGATACGCTTCGATGGTTCTGACCGTCATAATAGGTGATGAGGGTTTCGCCAACAACGAGTAGGCCACCCAGATGAGCCTTGGCATTCTCAGTGTTACGGACAAAGTATCGCTTTTCTTCATCCAGAGGAACCGGAATAAGCATCGACGAGTATGGGTCCTGGATAACAACGTCAAGCAGCCTGTCCTTGTGAGGATTGAACCTCGACACGTTGATGCCTCCTCTGTCCTCGTTCGTTAATCTGTAAATTGCCAAACGAGCTTCTTCTTGGTCGAATCGAGTCTTATAGAGGAAGGCGATGATTGGAGGTCCGTCTCGACTATGAATGAAAGTGCTGGCTTTCATCCAAAGCTCTGTCAATCGAACCTGGTCGAGTTGTTCAAGCCTGCTCAACGTGCCTTTTCGGTTTCCCAACCTAAAAATATTCACAACGCCCTCCCAGAGGTGCATGGCCATGTAGCGGCCAGTTGGGTCAACCAGGCATTTGTTCTGGCTTTGCGACTGACGCATATATGGTTCTGATAAATCCTCGAGTATTCGTTCGACTGCGTCTAATTGCCGGGTCTGGGGATTCCAAGTCAAGTTGAAATAATGAAGTCGATCGGTGCCGATGAATACAAGGTCGGTATCGGAGCCCTTGGGTCGTAATCGCTCAAGCATTGTGATTGTGCCATGAATCAGTTTTGTCTGGATGCATACCATGCCCTCCTCGTTGATGCGCCATATTTCCAACCGGTTTGCCTTGCTATGGAACATAATCAGTAACATACTCAGGGCGCCATGGAGACGGAGGGCACCTACGCCACGACTAGATCCTCAATATCCGGGGAGAGGACGTTTGCCTTGAGCGCATGCCGGATACTGGTGGCTCTATGGATCGGTGCAACATACGCCATGATGTGCAGTATTGAGCGGAGGCTTAGGAATCGAAGGGCGTGCTAAAATGTTAAGACTTCTGAGTTTGCTCTCGACGAGAGCTATCCCATGAGTTTGAATCGAAATGTTTCTAGGCTGGGGTAAATTTGGAGTACGTCACTAGTAACGGAGTTAGGACGAGGCCAGTAGCTAACGTAAGTTATGGAGGGGCATCGGGCGCTAATCATGGCCACCCACTTTACTATAACCCCCCCGGGCGGTTTGTTGACATAACCTAGATGGGTAGGTACGGAAGATGATCGTGATGTTGAATGTTGAATTTCACTTAACTAGCCTTGGCCAGTTTATTCTAATTTAACAAAAAAAAAAGGTAAGGTTGTTCCTGGTTCTGCTCTCTTCGTAACAGAATCTTTCTGGTTTTTGATACCAAGGAACAAATCATCTCCCAACCCTGTCTCTCAATGTGCTCAATATGCACCTGCAAGCATGGAGCGGAAGGAACTATCGACGACAACAATTTGGTGAAAGATAGCAACTGCCAACGACGCTGCCTAATACATCACATGACTGAAAGGGTAACAAGCTCTGAATCTCTTAGATTTCTACTATTTCAGAATTGATTGATCATCACTGTCATTATTGCAGGCTATCTGTTCTAGCATCACTCCTGGCATGTCCAACATCGTTGCTCGTGGTGTCGTCGACTATGCTCTCAATGAGAGATGTTTTCATAACCACAGAGACAAACCATATCGTTTTCAAGACCTAATCCACCTGATTCAAGGATCTACACAAGAGATACCGGATTCTGTCATTCAGCAGTCGGGACTTGTTGTAGCACTAATCCCGAACCCCATCATCGAGATTGACCCGTACGAAGACGATGCGCTTCGAGATGATTTACTCGAGGCACTCGGAGATCTTCCTGAACCTTTGACACTACCAACTACCTGGGAACGTATGAGGCGAGTCAGAATTCCGTCAGAAAGAATGGATTTGGGTTGCAATCTATCGACTGAATTTCAGCAGTACATGGTTGGCATAACGTCGAAGCAATCTTGCAACATGCTGAGGGAATGGCTCCCTTTGAGCCGTACGGACGCTGAGAAGAATGAAGGGCTTTCTTTTCCATCAAGTTGTGCGAGATGGTCGATGTTGGCAGCTAGAGAATTGGACCGTGAAAATATTGATATTGCACCAGAGGCTGCCAAGATGATCCACGATGACGGTTTAAGGCATATCGAGGACGCTCCAAAGATACTAGAAGATATCTTCGGGCTCAGAAAGGTAATTCAGTTCCCAAGAATATTGGTATCGTGGGCTTATCACAGTAGAAATCTGTCTCCTAGTTGGAGCCAACTCTTCCCCCTCTCTCGCCTGTTTCAGCCCCAGAAGACACCTTCGCCCCGAATACAAATATTATCTTCCTCGACTCAACATCGGAGCCTTCTAGTCCAGTCAATCTTGCGGTCGAGAAGTTGCATGATGGCTTACTGACCGGCTACCTCGAGTCTGAGCCTGTTGCCCCATCGTCAATTCCAAGCTCGCCTCCCAAGTACGACACTATTTGCTGGAAAACTCCAACTCTTCAAATCTCCGAGACAAAACTAGATGTTCCAATGGTGGCACCCAGCTCCTCTGATCCTTTCCAACTGGAACCAATTTCTGGTCAACTTTCTTTACCGCTGGCTGATCTCGCCATGACAGACGAACAGTTGGAGCCCGAGGGCTTTTTCGATGAAGCGATGGCGGCCATCTGGGAAGCAAGCTACCAGCAGACGACGCGAACATTAGAAACAGAGAGGTTAAATCCAGCTGATTCTTTGCTAAGAATGCAAGTACCAGTTCTTGATAACAAAATTTCTAATCCCGAATGGCAAGGTCATCTGTCAACTCCCAAGATTCAGCTTAGATGGTTACAGCAGGACTTGTCCTTTGCTTTCCAACTCCCCAGTTCCGATCTGTCAACACAGCTTTCAAGCTGCCTGAGGTGGGCTCCAGTACCTCATGGCAAAGGCCAATCGCCAATCTTTGAGACTCTTGGACAGCTCGGGCCATCAAGTCTCGGGTTTCTCATCCTTGACATGCCCCAAATCAGCAGCGAGAATCACGTTATTCGATTCCCAATTCCGATGGTTCTTCGAGCCTTTGAAGACGAGGAGATTGAGGTTCAGCATGCTCCCCCTAAAGAGCTTGCTTCTCCAGCAATGCGTGGCTTTCTGCCCGACTACATGGAGACTCGCCGCCCAGATGCCTGTCACGGGCCCTCTGTATCAAAGGACCAACCTCTGCTAGAACTTCCACTACTCAAAAACCCGCTTCGAAGGAAATGCAGTGAAACTACAAACGCCCTTCCGATAAACAGCAGCTCTGGGGATACAAGTAGGCTTCTGTCCAACTTTCTCGAACTCCGCCATTGCAAAAAGGCTAAATACTCCCAGCCTAGTAGACTGGTCAACAAAACAGCTCAGCACTCTTTTGCTGAAGGACCGTCACATCTAACTCAATCAGAGACTTCAGCTCAACCGGTGAATCAAACTGAAGCTCCATACCCGAAATATAGTATCCCTGACATAAGCTGCTGTTTCATCATATCTGCAAGCTTACATCGAACTGTTTTATCGCACATCGAGAAGGGGTGGCCTGGTGTCGAGCTCGTTGATCGTGACTTTTCTGAACATAACGCTGTAACATGGTCTCCTGGCTCGGCTCAGCGACGAGGGGCTGTCTCCTCTCTTTCTTTCGAAGCTGACATTGTTCTCTGTCCATCTGCTGGTATCATCATCACCACCATGCTCAAAGTCAGACAGAAACCTCTTCCTGGATCCAATGCCATGACGCCCCTTCGTGAGCAGATCGAGCGAGTAGGCGCCAAATACGAAACGCTTTTCATATTAATCTCACAAACAAACCCCAGGGGAGAGTATGTTGGCCCTACAGCATCATCTGACATATCCGCCTATGCCGATTTGGTGCGTTTTGCGACGAGCCTGCAAAGTGGCATCGTAACGTATATTATCCCAGGAGCGGTGACGACATTATCTCATTGGATCCTCTCATTCATGTGTCGCTTCTCTTCCCAGGCGGCGCAGTTTGGGCCTGTCCTGGCTTCTCGGGACACTTCGTGGGTTCTTTTCTTCCGTCGAGCCGGCTTCAATATTGCCGCAGCTCAGGTTCTCTCGAACATATTATTTGCTGAGTTTGGTAACGTGGGAATGGCGCAGTTTTTGGCCATGGAAAGTCAAGACAGGATCGCTAAGTTTGGTCAGTTGCTCGGTGAAAAGGTACTGAGAAATGTCGGGATGCTTCTAGACAAGAGTTGGACGTAGAATGATGCCCGTGGGTCTTGACGAGAAGAAATATACCAAGATCTGCCGTATATCATGAGGGAGTTAGTCTTTCCGTCCAAATTTCTGACACATTATACAATACTTTCGCAATGCAGTAGTCCGAAAGCATGCAATAGATTCATATCATGACCATGACCGAAATTGGAGGAGACATGAGTCTTTCCACGCCCGCATGGGGACATTACTAGGACAATGTAGCTCTATTCCTAGACCCATCTACGCCTAAGTGGCTCACTCTCGAATGTTATCAGATGAGTGCACCGCAAGATCCTCAGCAAGCCTCCCACATGGGCCGAGGTAACGTTCGTGGTGGGACGGTGCCCGTCCGCGTAACCTTGAGACCGACGTACACAACCCTACGAGATGGGTTTTTAAGATCGACAGAGCGGGACTGTAGGCCATAGTAATCAGAGATGGCGTGGGTGAGCCAGCGTCTAAGTCACGTGTTAGTATTACCGTCAGTGATCAAGACTGGATGACTTACTTGAAAGCAGCACTTTCGTCGGTGCCGAACGAATCAAACACCATGCCTGAATCAACCATTTCCTGCGACACCTCCCGGTGAGCATATTTCCACGTGGCCTTCCTCTCCTGCAACTCCCTCGTAGCCCCGTTTCTTCCCACAAACACAATCTCCTCATCCTCAGAGTCCATATCTTCGGCCGCACTATCCACAATCTCCTGCTCTTGCTGGCCGTAGAGGAACTGTCGCACAGGCTCCTCGAGCGCTTTGACCCAGGTCTTGACGACGGCGCTTCGCTTGGATGCCTCGCGGAGGTCCCGGGGTACTTCGCCGGCGCCGAGACCCGTGGCGCTGCCGGACTTGAGCTGCTGCTTCTTGCGGGCCGCTTGAAGACGGATTGTCTTTTCCTCTACACGCTGACGGACGCCGTGGTCCCAGAACTGGGCGATGCTGTAGGGGACTCGGTGGATAGGATGGGTTGGGTGGACTTCGTAGTCGGAGGGCAGTGGAGGTTGTACGTTGGGGACGTGCATGAGACGGTCTGTTCGGTATCAATAAGGCACCAGAAAAGAAGTCATTGTAACTGTACCATTCTCCCAGCGTCTCCGCTGGCGACTCCCCTCATTGCCCTTTAGCAACGAATCCCGCCTCTTCATGCTATCCCTTCTCGAAAGAGGCCTTCTCGAGGCCTCAATCGGGGCCTCTTCAATCGGAAAGCTGACATTGCGCTGAGCGGACTGCTCTTTGACTCTCAGAGCCTCGTCGATAGGGATGGCAAGCGGGGATCCAATGCCCCGAGCGACAGGGGAGACACTCAGTGACTGAAGAGCCGAGACGGTCCAGGCGTCAATGTCAATAGCCGAGTTTTTCACGGGCGTGGGAGGCGATTGAACTGGGGGTGTCGATGTCGTCGCTGGGTTGGCGGGTTGATGCTCAGGAGGCGGAACAGCACTGAAGATAGCCATGATGTGATAAAGGTCCGATTACGGGGACGGTGAGTCGATAGGGAAGAGAGCAAGTAAAGGATAAGAAACAAGACAATCCTCCGACGTAACTTGAAACTAGAGAGGAAGATAATACTAGGGAAGAATACCTAGGGGGCGATGTTGAAGGAAGAAGATCGATGATAAGGGTTTGGCGGTTGTAGTTGCCTGGCTCATGCCGTCTCCCCTCCACCCCTCCATGCGGGAAGAGGGACAATGACATGCGGTGAATCATCTAACCAGATGGACCAATTAGATCAAGAGCGCATCCCACACGGTGCAAGGATGCGAGTCTCGTGAGATAACCCCCCATTTTCCACTCAACGAGGGTAGTTGTAGAGGAAGGTAGAATAGAATAACCTATCTTAACAGGTCGTTTAGATACTTTAAATATCAACGTATCTCCTTCCCTGGTTCTGTTCTAAAATGATGAGTATGTTAGCACCTATTCGAAATAACAGTAAAATACAACTTACCAGATGGGAAGTCATGATCATGTGTCAATTAGCCAAGCTGGTGTGCCAATCAGCACAGCGTATTGACTCATAGGTCCCTGCTCAGGATGCGCCAACAAAATAATTCATATACCAGCAATTGATTTGTAGGTTCCCCAAAGTGTATAACATATGTCCGGTTAAATTAAATATCATTGGCATGCAAAAATAATAGGATATCAAATGCTCGCTGTCTTCTGCCATGGGCCTTCCAATACACGACCTCAGTTGACGCCGTTATAGCGTTTGTGAGGGTTACCAATACCACCTGGCCTCAGCAGGGGTTGGCTTTCCCTTTCGATAGCTCGTTCCTCGCGCTCCTGAATATCATCCAGATCCTCCTCCGTCTCGGCGTATCGTTCCGGGTGGCCGGTAAAAGGTCCTGGAAGACCACGTTCCCAGCCCTCAGAGTACGTCCTGTTAGCAGCGGGTCTTCTAGGTGCATCCGAATGCTGAACAGACGAGTTCGGCATGTTATCGTAGCTCCCATTGCCCTGAGTATCCTGCCGACGCGCGGCGAGTTCGTAGTAGACGCCCATAAAGAGCACAGAGCCCTGCATAGAGGCAGTGATCAGGTAAATGACCCAAGTACTCCATCCCGCCCAGCCTAGCCGGGCGAACAAGCTTGCTGCGAAAAGAAAGCCGCCTGGGGTCTGGATACACATCATGGGAATGCTCAGACTACCCACGTGCTTTAGCTTGTACGTGGTCCAGATCTGAGGGACGTACTGAACAGCTGCCAAAGCAGTGGCCATGACTCCAAGGAAATTCGCCCAGAACACTAGATGACTGGGAAGAGCGATGAAGAACACACCAGTCAGGATGACCACGATAAGACCATGGAAAACGCAAAGTAAGCCGACAACGACGGCCGTCTGCCATCGAGGTGCATCACCACGAAGCTCCTCTGGTGCTACATTGGCCTGTCGGTAGCGAAAGAAGATGAGAAAGAGGACGAGACTGATAAGTGAGTCAGCAACAGAACGTTGAATCACCAAGTAGAGTCCTGGCATACATAAAGCTAAAACAGAGCCACTGTGCGCCGAGCTGAAACACGCCGAGCAGGCCAGCAGTACACTCAAAGGTGCCAATATGCTTGCAGCATCCGATGGCCTCGCGGGAGGGCGGGACAGTGAGAATATTGGCGAAGCCAGCAGTGGCAGAAGTGGTACCAAGAAGAACAAAATAGGGAGAAATACCCTCTGAGGTCCCACGAGAAATGATGCGATAGTGCTGGGGGAGGTAGGACACAAGGATACCCAGTAGGAGAAGTCTATCACATGGTTAACAAGCCAAACAATCGGGTGGCGATACAAGAACTGAGAGACCGTACACGGAGACAACTAGCTCAAGATACGAAGGCGACTTGAGCTTTTCGCATTGATCCTGAGATGCGAACACATCCATAACAACGGTGATTGATGTTCTTGCGACGGAGCAAGACGACGTGGGTTGTTTGACGGGGTGCGGCTCTGCGGGTATTGAGAAGAAAATGGGAATGAATGGAAACCTGGAATTGATCGTCAAGAATCACGAGATCAGAATCAAATGGAAGATGTTGGGTTCCCCAGGGGTCCAAAAGGGCGCGCGCCGCGAGTGTTGAGGTTATGAGGGTGATCACAAGGCGCAGAGGGAAAGTAAAAACCGGCCGCGTGAGAGATGAGATTCGTAGGGAAGATTGCCCGGGCCCCCGTGTTTTTTTTTTGGGGGGGGGAAGGTGACGTATGATGATGGATGTTAGTTCTGGTTACTCCGTACTGGTGAGGCTGTTGTTGTAGGGCGAGATAGAGGTGCTCGACGATACAAGAACAAGATGAAGCCAGGGGAGTGAAGTTGGCGTGTAGAGTTGTAGAAGAGAAAAAGGTCCTCAATTAGTTAGTGATGAGTTGAACTGCTGCTCGTTGTCTGGCGTTGATGAAAGCAAGTTCGAAAGACAAAGGGCGGGTGACATTCAGCTCTAGCTCAGTGGTCGTTTACAGGGCACTACAAGTTCCCGTCCCCTCGCCATCAGGGGTGCTACCTACAGGTACCTGAGACTGTCAGCCTGCCAAGCCGGACAAGTGTGCCTTTCCCCCTTTCAGGCACTTAGTTGTATCAAGGTGTTGTGCAACTACGGGTCGCTCTTTCATCTCGGAAGTAGAGGCAATCTACTCTGTCTTGGGCCAATGACGTGGTACCGAGGCAACCAAAACATCAAGCTCTCAACTAAACAATCGCCTTGATAATATTCTCCATGGAGGTTGGAGGAAATGTTGATTTTTGAATGAGATTGTTATATTCTAAGCCGCTGGAGAAGCAGGAATTTTTTTATACAGTGGATCTGAAATACTGTGTGGTACTAATTACAACCACCTTTTCGCGACGGAACTCCCATCAATATCAAACTTCACTCAAATGGATAATGACCCCGAATCCACGGACCAGCCTCATCATGAGCCGAACCAATCCTCTTCAAAAACGACTCTTGTAGCTCAAAACTCCATATCTAGACCTGGCAACACCACCGTAGCTTTCTACACGTCAACTCGGTGGACAGCAGACGGCACAACCCTCATCACATCCTCCTCCCTCAACACCATCTCCACATTCGTCCTTCCCGACGACCTCCTAACCCCATCGTCTACCCCTCGCTCTCTCACTCCCCAATCTGTTGTCTCCCTTCCTGAACCGACGCAGACCGTCGCTCCGGCCCCCTTCTTCTCCCTCGCGGAGCCGGTATCTCAGTCCGTCCTCGTCGGGTGTCGTGATCATCCTATCCAGCTACGCCAGCTCTTTCCCCACGATGACAACGCTGCGCCGCTTGCTAGCTACAAGCTCATACGCCATGAGACGGAGGAGTTCATAACTCCTTCGTCTATGCTCTGGGAGGAGCCTGGGTCGCATTTCATCTGTGGGTCGACGAATCGTCTTGACTACTTCGACATGACGCGCCCTGGATCTGATGGACCGCTGCTTACTATCCCTACGATACCGTCAAAACGTCACATTGCAAAAGGCAGCGGTGTAGGCATGAAGGGCACCGTTGCCGCTCTCGCTGCCTCGCCACTCGACGCCAATGGTGGTTCGATCATCGCTGCGGGGACGTGGACGCGCTGGATAGGGTTATACGATCTCCATCGAACCGACAAAGCTGTTGCGAATTGGGCGATATCCCATGCAGACGACGATGATTCCGGACAGGGTATTGTTCAAGTACGCTGGAGTCCATGCGGTAGATATCTCGTTGTCAACGAGCGACACGCCCCTGGTTTCATGGTCTATGACATCCGTGGCTCAGGTCAACTTTTAAGTACCCTGCGCGGCCGCGACGCACCGACACAGCAACGAATGACATGCGACGTCTTCCCCGACAGCACATATCCGGACTCATCAGCCTTCGAGGTCTGGGCGGGGACCCACGATGGCAGTGTCGCCGTGTGGGAAAAGGTCGGTCTCGAAGCCGGTCCTGTAGAGCCGTCGTGGAGCTGGGGAGCGCATACTTCTCCTGTCGGCAGTACTGCTCTTCATTCAAGCGGGTCTGTCGCGGCGACATGTTCTGGGGGATGGGGGTTTGGGGAGATGGGTGATACGCCGAATGCTCAAGAGGTTTACGAGGAGTCGAGTGTAAAGGTATGGTCTGTAGGCGTCGAAACGTAGATGGTTATCTTCCTCTCACCCAAAATTTTCAAAGAGGCTTAATACATATTTCGACCATCAGGTAAGTAGAAATTCCAGTCAAAATGTGAACATCCTCTGCTCATATTGCACCAGTCGCAGGTCGATATAAATACCTGACTTTGAGTTTATGAATAAGTGTATCTCGTAGTGATCGGTTAGCATAAGTAGATCATATTTCACGACTGTTTGAACAAGACCGAACATACAAAATGAGCCCCAAAAAGGGCCATCGTTGTTTATGCTTCATTATCTAGTATCTACCTTAACATATTCATGCTGTTGGCTTTGGTCATTCGCTTCCGTCCCTTTGGATTATCCCCATCTATGCTTAATTCGCCCACTTCTATGGTACAAGTCGACCACGTTCTTGTCACATCAAAAACTCGACCTTGGTGTAAGCCTTCTCCGCTTCATGATTAGCCGTACACAAATAACGCTATGTGATCTCCCCTACTCACAACTCGCTTGAACCGGATATTTAATATTCATCAATCATACACAGCAATTAGATATTTTGTCCTACAGCCACGACGCTCCACGGTTCTGTTGCCATAATGCTCCACCGCCGCCGCTGCGCGGAGGAGTATAAGTCTGGGCCATGGGCGAGGTGATGGCTGTTCCTGGCCGAGGTTCTTCCTCACTGATGCGTCCGAGAGCCGAGTTGAAGTTGTTAGAAAACTCGTCGAGTTCGCGGGTCAGTGGCACCTGGTCGTGCTCCATCTGTGAGCCGGCGCCGACAGCCTCGCCATCTCCGGCCGTCGCGGTAGCTGTGTAGCCGTAGGGATAGTTGGGCTGGTAAGGCTCCGGTCGGAAATCACTTCTCTCGGGGGGTGTAATGGCACGGTGAGCAACGGGTGGGGGGAAATGAGCTTCATCGCCTTCGGGTAGTGGTGAGAAAGCGTGACGATTTTGTGAAACGGGACTAAAATGTCGTTAGTAAATGTGTTTCTACCTCGGAAATGGTCCGTGAGAAGACCGTGTGGGCGCGGCTTACCCGACTTGTTGCGCCTGCTGTTTCATCCCGGGCCCCTGGCGTGTATTGCCCTTCTTGCGGCGCCAAAGCCAGAGACCAAGCACAGCAAATGCCACTAAAGCAGCGACGCCGCTAATAGTGCCACCAATAATAGCGCCCGTGTTGGTGCCAGTGTTGCTTTCGTCTGTGTCAGGAGCTGAAGCCCCCGTTGTAGTAGCGGATTCGTCGTCGGATTCTGTGGATGAAGCGCTTTCGGATGCGGTATTTGTGGCAGTTTCTGATGCTTCTGTTGATTCTGACGTTTCTGTGGCGGTGGATATTGTAGAAGTATCTGTGCTTGATGTCCTGCTAGATGTCCTGCTGGTCGATGTTTCACTGCTTGATGAACGTGTGCTCGAACTGCTGGTTGTTGAGCTGTCTGCTGAAGTCCGTGTAGAAGAGCGAGTCCGGCTCTGGGTCCCAAGTGTAGTAGGCTCGGACAAGGTCTCGACAGGCGCCGTGAGAGGCGCAGTGACACTGGTAAGTTGAATGGCAGACTGTCCCGAAGCGGTCGCTGCCACATTTGTTTGAATCCCTGACGTCGAGCCACATCCATACTGGAAGAATCCACCCTCAAAGTTGTTCTTGTAACACAAGTCGTCTCCTTTACAGGTGTAAACGTATGGGTTAACCTCGTTTTGGGGATCGCTCTGACCATCGACACAGCTCGTGAAGACACCTTGCGTGCAGGTTCCACCGTCAGGACAGCAGCCTATCGCCCCGAGTTCGACATCGACAACGCAGTGTGATCCAGCAGAGCAAGTCGCCGGTAGGTCAGGGTCGCCTCCTACATAGCCACAAACAGTGTTGAGCTGTCGACGCAGAAGAAAATCGCCATCGAAGGCTTCGGGGGCGGCAGTAGGTTGTAGAGGCCACGGTAATACGTTCAACTGATGGAAAGCTACAGTCGTTGTTTGGCGAGGAAGCGCATGGGCTGCGACGGAATTGGTGAAGCTAGAGAATGCGACCAGGACGGCAGTGGGCGATAGACGCACCACAAGATGGGCGGGAACCATATTGTTTGTACGCAGTGTCTCGTTATCTCAGGCGGTCATATTCTGGAGGTACTCGGTATTTTAACTGATTGAAACGCTGTGTGTGGTGGTATTTGAGTAGTTGTCGATTCGATACCTGGGTAAATAGATCGTATAATAGCTCGGGTGGGTGGGTTTGTTGGTCCGGAAGAGGAAGGTTGAGAGACGCAAACGTCGAGCAAGTCGAGATTCAGTCAAGATGGCAGAAAATGATGTAACAATAAGATTAGGTAGGTATCAGGATAGAAAAGAGTAGAAAGAGTAAGAGGACGTAGAAGAAGAAGAAAAGAAAAGTGAAGGAAAGACGGAAGGAAAGAGGCCCTTAAGGCAAAGGGGGCTGTAACACCAAAAATAACCTCCGTAATCCGTAATCCACGACCCGTTCAGTTCACTGCCTGTCCGTCTTTTCTCTTCTTGGCGAGAAAACGTGCCCTGGAGCTAGGGAGCCGGACACACTAGGGAAGCACGGGAAGGCCAAGGGAAGAGAAAGGATGGCGGGGATACGTATGTGATGCGTTGCTAGGGGCGAAATGGGGAATAAGGCGGGAAAAAACTGTGTGAGAGGCTTGACCCATGAAAATGTGAGGAAGAATAGAGAGGAAAAACAGGGGGAGAATGCCCCGCCTCACTCACTGGTGGAGGCTGGAGTTGGCATCCAACCAGGAATCTTTAGGAATTATCCGTAATAGTATAGTGTTGGCAGCGAGCGTTACAGTACATTGGCTTGCGGAGATCAGATCCTTGAACAAGGGAGGCTGGTTGCGACAGGGGTTCTGGTTTAGCATAGCGCAAGGTAGCATGTACAGATGGTGGCTGGGGAGAGTTGGAGCTTGAAAAGGTTGAAAAGAATGGTAATTACAGATAGTGAAGAGACAGCAGATTAATTTAGTAGAAAGAGGTAAATATGTAAACCGCCGTGACCACCATGTCGTCTCATCCCCCTCGGCCTGAGATAGAAAAGGAGAATGGTACTTAACTTTAAAGACAGGAACCAACGTGAAGAATATCTGACCCAGATCCCCTCACCAACACACCACCAACACAACCCATAGACAAAGAAAACGCCTCATCTCATCATTTAGTCTTGGCCACATTGGTATGCTGTCTCATATCTAACGCAACGAACGCCCTTCTTCTGTCCTATTCGAGTGGATGGCTTTACAACCCAACCCTTTGTTTGCAAATAATTTTCTTCGCTATTATCTATTATCCATTCCTCCCCCTCTTAACATCGACCACGTTGACTTTTACTGTACCCTTGGTCTGACATAGCCACTAATTCGGAGTCGATCTCCGAGTGGCGGTATCTGGGTGCTTGACCACGTACAACTACCGGTATACTTCTAACATCAACTTCCACTCACGCTACTAAACACGCCTGTATTTTACGAGGTTTTTATATGCAAATGAGAAAATGTTGATTTCCATGATTTTTGAATCGAAGATATGCTGCATCCGTTTATGAACTGATTGAAACCCTGTTTCTTTCAAATCTAATGGTAAATACAAATTACCTTTGTCTTGCATCTCCACCCTGAAGCAACCCTGAAACACCCTCTAGTTGTAATCCACATGATCACTCTGTCCGTACCCGACTGGAATCATAAAACCATCACAGCAACAAGGAGAAAAAATGTCTCTCCGGCGTCCCCCATCTTTAAACCCGACCATTACTGCCAGACATTTCATCCTGCGAGGTCATCAGGTATCGCCCATCCTTGAGTGCCTTGTTCTCTTTACGACGCTGCTTCTTCTCCTGCTTCAGTGCCTTCTTTTCCTTGCGGCTCAATCGCGGGAACTCGCTTTCCGGACCGTGTAGCACGAGGCCCGGGTGTGCGATGTTGAGCAACGTCAGGGCGAGAAGCATGGGGAATGCATCGAGACCGAGAGAGTAGGCCTCATTGGCGAGGAGAGGGTTATCGCTGTCGATGCCGGGGCCAAACTCAACGAGACGGTAGACGATCCTCATCTGGTGCTAATGTTAGAAATGCGTTTTTCGAAATGGCATGAACAACTTACTATAATGAGCCCAAGAACAGCCAACATGATCCAGATGAGGTACTTGATGCGTCCCATCTCGCGTCCTTCCATCTTCCAGAGTCGGCGGTAGAAGAACCCAACCATGACTCCGAAGATAATCACAATGCTTAGCTGAGTTCCGACTCCAGCCATGTAGATGGTCATTCCTATTTTGGTAATCTTGACATCACTGTCACTACTGGAGAGCATCACTCCGCCAGCAGCCTGGACGATAAAGACGATAATGTCGAGCCAGACAAAGAGCACAGTCATCCTGCTAGCCTTGATACCCCAGATCTTGCCACCAGGCATGCGAAAATACACAAGACGGGCGACAGCCATGTAGACGAATGCATTGATCCCTGGACGGTGTTAGTGTATGTTATGTCGAGAGGGAAGAGATGTTTACATAGAGGTGAAAGCAGGAAGAGCAACGTTCCCCAAAGAGCGTAATGCATGTTTTGCTGATCGCGAGAACCAGCCGTTTTGATGCAGAAAGCTATTGTTTCCCAAACACCTCCCATGATGATGACCCAGCAGAACCTCTTCATTGATGTTAGTGATTTCCTATCCAGCTATCACATATCTAGGACAAGACCTTTTTGAAAATAGCGGCTTGGATAACATGTCCAGTCGTAGTCATGCCAAAGAGCACGGCCAAGGCGAGGTTAGCTGCAAAGCTTGGATCAAAGTTATAGTTTGAATTGCAGGCGTCGAGAGGAACATTGCCGTATTTTCCAGGCACAGCAGTCGTGCAGCTCGGCGATGGAGCTGTCGTGCTGGCGGCCATGTAAGTGCTGGTGGTTGTGGACATAGCTGTAAGTGGGTGGGATGGAATGTGAAGAAGCTGTTCTGTTTGAATCTTTAGTTTCTAGTATTTTCTACTAAATTTATATACAGAAAGCAAGACTCGCGATGACTCTCAACTGCCCATTCCGTCTTGCTCTCGACGTTTGGCGAGCTCTATGACTTGACTCCATACTCATAACGAGGCTCAGACGCACTACGTAACGAACGTTACAACTAGTAGAGCTACAGCATGTCGCAAATTGAGAAGCTGCAGGGGGTGTGCTTACACCTCGCCAAAGCTAGGCCTAGAATGGTTGTCAGCCAGATTTACGAGAGATCGTTTGGCGAGCTTTATGGCCTGCCTGCATGAGGCACGGGCTTGAGTTTTTGGTAGGCCGCGTACCTAATTACGCTTTGTCTTGAGGGGTTTACCAAATGTTGACTTCATATATTCCGATATTTCGGTGGATAATCCCCCGTCTTACTATGTGGTCTTATTTATAAATGCCAGGGTGGCTGTTGTCTACGTAGTAGAGGCATTTTAAGCTAGCACTGGCCACTAGCTTCACCCGTAATTAAACTATTCAGGAACATTCATGCTTGGAATTGATTAAGACGCGTTCGAAGGAGCTGTGGCTATGGCGTCTATTCCAGCTTGACTTGAATAAAGTTACGTAGTTCATAGTATTCAGCTGCATAGATAAATGCTGTTTTTGTATATTCAGGTTTCGTTCATGGTGTAAGTGGCCTTTGTGGAAGCGAATACTAAGACTCTTTTGTTGACAGTGAGAGCCGTCTCCAACTGTTTGGGAGTGAAAGCCAAACCATGGCCATAACTTTCGGGAAGGTGTAGTATGAGCATCGCCCGTTCCTAATTGATCAGTGTGATTTCGTCGGCAGATTCTGCCATACTCGTGGGTTATTCAATTGTTGTCTTTAAGTATAAACAGCCTGAAATACGTAGATACAACAATCACTGACAAGACCATAATTGTGCGTGGTATCGAGATATAATAGGAAGCTGGGGTAACATCATGGCAAAACTGGCTTTTTTCTAGGTTAGTGGAATTCTCGGGAGTTACGACGATGTTACTTTCCATTTGCTGATGCATCAAATACTACTCCGTACAGTTGGGTTATATGTGAATTAGCATGAGCCCGTGAACAATTAGTCGACTCATTATTTGTGCATCAAACCTACGCAAGGTAGTAATTCCAAAGAAATCAGCGTGGTGATGAGGTTGCAAGCTTGACTCTATATCATACTTATAGATTCTGTCTAACATTGTCTTGGCTATATTCAAGTTAATACGCAACCATCGCCGGTGATACAGCTCCAACTTGTAATCGTTATCGTGTACCTTGAATGCCAAGTCTAGATCACCTCGGTTCAACCCAAGATTACATTAGATACAAGCATTTTGGGTTGGTCCCTCGCTTCTCCACCTTTGGTCGATCAGACAAACCCCTTTGGACCCTGAATCCATGTCCTCTCTTGCGCTAAATCTCGCTGGTTATCCTGAACCTAACTTCCTCCTTTTTGTTTTTCACAAAAGCTTCCGCCTGTTAAAAGGGGAGGGGATTGTCTGCTGTAGCATTCGAGACTTTTTGCTTGTCGTCCTTGTGAAATCGACATCATGCCTATCCGTGTCAAATCCAAGAAGCTCCCAGCCCCGCGAGACGGGAGCCCTATGTCTCTCCGTTCCGACTATGAGCTTCCCAACATTGCCGTCGATGATAGCTTCCGCGACGTGGTAAAGAAGCTCTCCTTGTAGGCTACCGTTTCTCTGTCTCACACTTCTCTCCGGGACCGTGTGCTAATCAAGTCATGACGTGATTAGGTACTTTACCGACGTTATCGAGCTCCCCAGCACTTTTGAGCAGCTCAGGACAACGGCTGCGGGGAGTTGCTTGCGATTGCTCGTAGATCACCTTGCTGCGTCGTGTACAAACCCTGCCATCGTCAATGCCTTGCTGTAAGTGTAGTGACTGGTTTTGACTAGTTCATGTTGCTGCAGGCCACGTCCGTACACCCACACATACTGCCGTCGCCGTTCCTGCCAATTAGTGCACATCGCGTCGCGCCTGACCATCTGCAAGCCTCTTCGTCGAGCATCACATGACCTCTCAAAAGACCTCACCGCTGATATAAACTCTCTAGAGCTTTGAAATGGCATTACGCCTCTGAATCTAATCATCGTATTCTCTCCGAATCTCGTTCCAGCGCCTGCGAGATTGTCGCCTGGCGCTTTCTGACCCGCCTCTCTGAGCGCGAGGCAGTTGACTATTGTCTTTACGAGATCCCTGACCCGGACGATCATGAAAGTCAAGATGGTGGCAATGGCCACACTCGTGATGAAGAGGCCGGCGAGACATCCCCTCTCCTCTCGCAGATCCGCGCAGGCAGCAACCGCAGAGCTGGCCCCCGACCAGCTGGCAGCAGCATGAAGCGTAACCAGCTTCTTAGCTCTCTGTCACGTCTGACAATGACGTCGGATGATGAAGACGACGACTCGGAAAAGGATCCTACTGAATCCTTCAAGAATCTCAACGCCCTCGAGATTGCTGCTATTGCCGATGCGAAGCGTTTCCTCAGTCAGCACATTGTCCAAAAGATTATCACCGCCATCTGGAGTGGTGATATTGTTTTCTGGGATAGCCTCTCAGTTCACTCGACAAAGGAGCCTCGTTTCTACAACCCTCGAACTGCCGATCCCTTCTCACGTCTCCGGGTCCCAAAGTATCTCAAGAGCTGGGAGGTTCTCTTCTTCTGCGTCTTCCTCGCCCTGTACTACTCCGTCCTGATTGTCCGTGATGAGACACACATCACAATTCCCGAAGTATTCCTCTTCCTCTGGATCGCAGCATTCTTCTACGATGAACTTAGTGAGTGGGTTGATGCAGGCTCTGTCTTTTATACTACGGATATCTGGAACGTCTTCGATATGATTATGGTTGTTATCGGCTTCGCTTTCGCAATTCTGAGTAAGTTCTCTGTATCGTCTTTTGGCTTTGGTAGCTAACATCCCGACAAAGGAATCGTTGGTATCACGCAGCAAAAGGAAGAGTATAGTGAGCTCGCCTTTGACATCCTCGCTCTGGAAGCTCTCTTTATGATCCCTCGAATCTTTTCCATCCTGAGCTTGAACCCGTACTGGGGGACCTTGATCCCCTGTCTAAAAGAGATGGGCAAGGACTTTTTCCGCTACATGGTTCTCGTCGTCATTGTATACTGTGGTTTCCTGACTACATTCTCACTTGTCGGTCGTGATAAGTTCGCTTTCAAGTCCATGGCCTGGATTTTGACCAAGATCTTTTACGGTTCTGCCCCTATTGGGTTCGAAGTGATGAATCAGATCGATCCCTTCTTCGGCCCACCTCTCATGATCATGTTCATTACGTTGTCGAGTTTTCTACTGATGGGGTCCTTGACTGGTATGCTGTCCAACAGCTTCTCTCGGGTCATCACCCACGCCAAGGAAGAGTACCTGTACGTGTACAGCGTCTATGTTCTTGAGGCATCAACCAGCAACCGCCTCACCCACTTCTTCCCGCCTTTCAACCTGCTTGCGTTTGCCATTTTCCGACCATGGCGTCTCGTCTTCCCAGCCGATGAGAAGTTCCGCGCTGGGCGTATTGTGCTTCTCAAGGCTACTCACTGGCCTATTGTTGGACTCATCAAGCTGTACGAGATGTATCGAAACCCGGCCGTTGAAGACGAATTTGCCGGGTTCAAGGGGCCTCAACACTCGAGCCGTCGCAACGGCCGAAGCGGGTTGTCCAAGAAGCGATCGACGTCAAACGCTGGCCGCAAGGCTCTACTTTCACCTCAGCGGGCCAATGGCCAGGAAGATAGGCGGGAAGACGACGTTGACGCGCCTTCAGCTATGGATGTGCATCTCAGCGAGTTGAACCGCAAGATTGATCAGCTCACCGCCGCGGTTCTGGCTCTACAGGACAATAAGCAGTCGTCCAGTGCAAGTGGTAGCGGTAGCGGCAGCGGCAGCGCAACGAGTACTACAGCCGCCTAAAGTCGGGCTGTACAGTACAAACAGACCCAGCTACCTTTGGTTGATAGTCCCGCTTGACCCCCAGTTCTCCTGGAAATGCCGGACGCATCCGGAGGCGGTAGATGCGGCTTTCGGTGGGCTCGAAAGACTATCAACCCGAGTTAGCCTATGCACCGGCTCGAGTCGGCCGTTGGATGTCAGGTAGTTGTGAAGTTGCTTCGGTGGGGAGCCGAAGAGCCGGAGACTTGGGG
>JABFEV010000902.1:0-13097 GCA_013618395.1 Fusarium domesticum | reverse complement strand
TGATAGGGGGGTCGGGGGTCGTGTTGACTGTACATACACACTTGTATTGGAGGGTGATGCATTGCATAAGCTACAATCACGTGCAATAAGTTTAGCAAAAACTCATCTACTGGAACGTAATCCTTGCTGTCTAGATAATCGTTGATTGGCAGGTATCAGCACAGAGCTGAGATCGAGAGGGGAAGTTAGAAGGGATACCCAGGTCCCTGCGAAGGTCGCCGCGTCATGTTGGTGGTCTGCGTTTTAGCTGGCGCTGCCGCAAGCCCGCATCGTGAAAAAGTAAGGCAACCAAAATAACAACTTTAACACGCACCAAAATGGCATCTAAAGAACGCTCTTTTGGCGCTAAGATAAGCAGAGATCATTAAAAACCATGACACCTTCAATACACTAGCTACGTGCAAAGTCGACTTTATAGATTCTTTCTCTAAGTTCCTCAATCCGATTCCTAGAGCAGAGTTATTTAAAGAATGCGGATGAAGAGTCTTCCTCGTGCTATACACTCGGGTTGGACACTTCCAATCCCAACTCTTTCATACTCGTCTCCCTCTCTATGCCGCACAACCAATATATAATACTCTAATCCACATCTCCCTACAACAATACATCGTTCTTGACTAAGGTCCTTCTCGTTATCAATGTCATATATAATCCATCCCTTTTCCACTCCGCCCAAGACTAATTTTAAGCGACCTCTGACCTCCATCGCCAGCTCTTGTTCTAACTGGCAACCACAGAATTCGTACACTTGGGTTATCAAGGCTCCCATGTTATCTGGATCAAACCTGAGGTCCACGGCCAAGTCCAAGTTGCCAAAACGGATATCCATAAATTGGATACTTCCCTGATACGCCATCCAAGACCACGATGGAACTCCAGGGGGGCTATACTGAATCCGTTTCCGGATATCCCTCTTTTGGGGACCGAAGCTCTCTGGGCCTGACCGCTGCCAAAGAAGGAGCCTGTGAAGGTACATACCAAAGATACCGTAACGCTCGTCGCATTTCAGCGCTCTAGATATACGGGCTGCTAGCCCAGATAATGCAACGGATCTATCAGTGGCCTTCGAGAGGCCGCGTTTGGAGTAGTCCTCGATAAGAGACTGAAGGAACAATGCAGTGACAGCATATCCCGAATCATGCAGTTGGCGCGGAAATTCAGGATCGAGTTTGAGGTGCTTTATGCTGCCCTTGGCACTTTTTAATCTGGTCAGATCCTCGCAGTATATGCCTTCACCACATTCCCAATATGTTTGGGTCACACCGAAATGGATGGTCCGGCAAGACAGATATCTTTCTTGCAGCACCCATGCTCGAGTGCTCAGTTTGGCCTCGTCCACTTCTGTAGCGAAGTCGGCCATGCTAGCACAGACGTAGACTCGCCGCCCCGAGTTGTCTTGAACGTAGACACAATCATCGTTGCTAGTCCGGTTCAGGAATCCCGCCTTCGAGTCGACAGCAGATGTAGCAGCGATGGTGCAGTAGGCCGAAGCATAGACATCCTCCATGCGCTTCGCCTCTCGCTCCCAGTCTTGTATATCACCCTGTATAATGCAGAGCGAGTCGATCCAGAGGTACTGCAGGCCAAGCCATCGAGCCATATAGATGGCATCCCGGAAAGTCGCTGGGAGATCGTTGATGCTGAAACCTCCTTGTCCTTCACGTCGGACAATATTCTGCCTGGTCGTGCAATATGGCGGCACCTTCCCAGGTTCAAGCTCGCCCCAACAATGGGATAGAGCCACATATTTCCTTGTTCCTACTTGTTGACCAGAGACTAGTCTCAGATTGCTCGAATCCGAATTGCTCAAGTAAAGTAGCCTTGTTGGCGATTGTCTCCCCACCTGACGGCCGCATTGATGGGACTTGTCACACCAGTCGAGCCATTTCCTAAGCAGTGCAACACGTTGACCACTTCCGGTGGCGGGTAGTACTGGAAGACGGGTCTGGGCTTCACTGGTCCCTTCCAAGAACCCTAGAAATCTGTTAGTACACCGGGCTCTTTGCGGATTCATAAAGCATAAAGGCTACGAACTCCAATCCGAATATAACCGGAGAATGCGATGCCCACCAGGCTGCATGATCAACGCGGAGCCAACTCTGCTGACACAGAAATGCTCTCCGTCGTTGCCATAGCGTTGGATAGCACGAATAATCATGCTGCAGAGCTTGCATCTTTCCTGGGTAGTGTGAATATCGGATACGTTGACCTTAGCCTCGTGGTTGGAGAAAAATATAAAGCTGCAGTTGGTACAGCACTGGATTGGTGCTTCCGAATCCGATGCCTCACGAGCTTCTTCTGACCAGGCGCTCATAAGGCTTATCGCAAAATCATTGTCAAAGGAATGCTCCCAGTCACCAGATCGTGCATACCATTTACCATCTCCATGAGAATTCGGAAGATGCTTATCAGTCCAGTCATCGCCTCGTCCACGGAAGTGGCCAGAGGGTCCAGCCAAATTAACCTTAATTCGTGCCTCTTCATCAATATAACGTCGCCCATCGATCGTAAGTCGACTTGCATTGGCCTCGACAGAAAGTGGCAGTCCAAAATCAAGAAAAACCTGTTCTTGTTCTCCAACCTACTCCAGCGAGCACCTCCTAATCAGCAGTGACCAAACTTGCTTGAAACATGAGATCTACTTACCAAGCCTTCAATCTCAATTTGGCGAAGTCGTCGTCGAAGACGTATGCGGGAATCCCAGAACTCCATCTCTTTTACCTCACGGTCTAGTAAGAATCCTCGTCGTTCCACGGCTTGTGTCTACGTTGGTAAGTCGCCGTGATTAGCGGAAGTCAGCGCTAGTTGCCCTCTTCTATAGCCTTACAATGTTTTCGAAGAGACCTTGGAGTCCATTATCAATCCCTTTAATTTTGCCTCGGAGGTCTTGATATCGTGGTCGGAGATCAAGGGCGTCGTCGAGAGGTAGATCTGGATTGAGTTCTCGTTTTCGGATAAGTTCTCGAAAGAGTTCTCGTTTGAGTCTGAAGTCGCTACCGTGAGAGCGATGTACATCAACAGCTTCAAAAAGGTCGAGCGTCTGAAGGTTCGTGCGTATATCTCCGGGGAAAAGTCGGTCAAGAAAGAAGTCCCGCTGGTGGTTCCCAAGTTGAAAGAGTTCACGGAGATCGATGAATGGCAGGAGTTGAAGTCGCTTGTCTTCTTCTTTTATCGATAATGTCAACCGATCCTGGCCTTCTCTCTTGTCCTCTTTCTGTTCCTCTTGCCGGCCCTCCTTTATTTCTCTCGCATCTCCGCCATCTTCAGGTACCTTCTCTGCATCCGGAAGCAGAGCTCCCACTGCTGACACTAAACCCCCAACGACGGCTCCCCCCACAGCAGCACCTCCCGCCAGAGCAGGTCCGATCACAGGTACTATCACTAGAGGAATCGCCGCTGCCGTTGCCGTTCCCCAGATTGCCGCTCCTGCTGTCACGATTTTGTCTCTCGCCATTCTGAAGAGAAAATGAGGGTTTAGGCCTTCAATAGGCCTCGTTCGGGTGGAAATACTGAAAGGAAGATCACCAGCTAGATAAGAACGCGCGGGTATCTAGCAGTGTGCTCTATACTACAAGAGAAAAAGCGAACGAAAGAAGAAAGAGAAAAAGAAAAGAGAAGGGGGCGGGGGAACCTGAGCACAGATGCTGGACGCAAAGGCGCTGAGCAGACATGTCGGCAAGCCTGAAAAACTTACGTGATTGGAGTGTTTTAGCAAGCGCACTTGGCAATAAGCCACTAGCTAGTTTACGTGTTCAACAAATGAAACTCCTATTGGCTTCAACATATAACCGTACAGTATATAGGTAAAGAAACTGTCATTTCCTTCAACTCTCAGAAATAGCTCTGTTTTTCCCAAAATAATTCACCAAGGTATTCGCCTGTGGCACAACCTTTTGGGTCTTCTTGGGTGAGACTTCAGCCTTCTTTCCAATTTCCAACACGCGCATCAGTTCCTCAAACTCAGCTTTGGGGACGATGCCTCTACTGGCTTCCTTATGTCCTCGAGCAAAAGACCCCCCTAACCGCTCCCTAAGTGTTGGATCTTCCGCACGATCAGCCACTCCATGCAGGACCTCGATTATGTTGACGGGAGGATCTTTGCCTCTAGCACTTTGAGGAATTGGGCAGGAGAAGTTGACCATGCCAGGCAAATAGCCCTCGTTGGCGACAAGGATGACGTTTAGTTTGGCTGAAGAGAGATGATCTGCCCAGCGCGACGCAATGACGGGGTGTACTTGTGCTTCCGAGGTTATTCGAAAGACCGCAATAGTACCATCAGCCGAGAATTTTGGGGCAGTATGTGTGCATCGCTCGACTTTGCCGACAGCAGTCCTTTATCTGTGAGAAGGTCTTTTAGTATCGATGCGGCCTTGAGTGCTCGCCATGCTACATTGCTACTAGGGCGTTGTAGGATGCTGTCCTACGTGGTACTTTTACGAGTGGCACGGCATCGTTGAGTGTTTTCTTTGTGTACTCTTTGAATACCATCTTCATGTCTGGGAACGGTGGCTCCCATTTAATGGCGTTTCCTAGATCACCATGGGTACCTATAACACAAAGCTAGCCACACTCTTCTTGTACCCTCTCGTGTAGCTCACGACAGATGAAATATGTAAGTAGTGAGCTGGTTGACACGGGTAGACAACCGCATGTTGTTACGTGTAGAGCATGCAGTAGGTAGACATTCTCGAGCGCGTGATGATAGTCTATGACCAAGGTACGATGAGGATTATCGACAAGTGGAGGAGTTTGACGTGAGCCTTAATCGAGTACGATTATGAAGGCGGGCTCGTATGCAGCCATGGCGGTACGGGACACCTCGTCATGGACGTTGCAGGCTTTCAGCAATAGATATATCGAGATGAGATCTTGATCGAGGCCAAGAAGGACTAGTGTGCGCTCCAGTATTGACCCAGAGGTGAGTCCATCGGCGCGCTTGTCTGGCACAATGAGAGTACGCTTGCCGGCTGACGCACTACTTCGAATTACCGCAGGGGGAAAAAATGATCAGTGGCAGAACAGGTAGTGAAATTATTACTATACAGAGATATCATTTACACAGCCAGATCAGAGCCTACTCGCCATTTTTTGAAAAAAGACCTCGCCGCTTCTATCTTTTCTTCTGGAGCTGGCTATATAATGCCGCCTTTGTCATCACGCCGCGATGGTATTAGATGATGTCCGGGTACTTTGGCAGCTATACCGGTAGTACGAGGTTTCTTGACGGTTCTTTGGGTGTCTTTCAGTCATGTTGCAGCGCGCTTCATCGTTGCTATGAGCTGTCTCTGTCGCAGTGAAGGGGCGACAGGCGAGATTCTTCTAATACAGCCAAGCAATACTGTTTTTGAAATTGATTGCCAGCAAGCGGGGGACGTGAGCATACTCGGCTATAGACTAATAGGTACGTATGTTGAATTCTCGAGAAGTTCTTAACACGGTCAGTTGAGTGCATGGTGATGGCTCATTGGCTAACATAAGCGTATGATGCGTGTCTATCGATAGAGAGGTGTCGTTATTGAGCTTTGTTGTGACTCCCTTCTAGCTTCACGTTTCCCAACTCACTGACCAATTAAAGAGTCTGTCTTGGCATCATCCACTATTACACAGCCGTTCTCCCTTTAAGGAATGAATGGTTACTGCCGGTAGACCTGTTAAAGTGCCTATAGATACTATCTTCTAGGCAATCGTTAAAGACGAGTACTCGCTTTGCACAGAAGATTTCACATACGACCATACCTACCAGAGAACTCGGGATCCCGTCCGCTCTCCCATAGATAANNATCCTCGCTGTTGTATGTTTTTGCTCACTGAGTGAGAGTGGTCTTTTTTGCTCTACTGTGTTTTTTGGTTGTTCAGCTGTTTAGGCGTGGTGTTGGAAATGTTGGTTCAATACCACGCATTTGAGTATCATCTTTATATTTGAGTCATTAATCGATTTTCGCAAAAATTATTCCAATGGTTATCAGCTTAAAATGAAAACACTTCTTAACATGGAATTTAGTCAACTCTATGCTCAGGTCATCATCAACGCTAAATTCGTTCGCTTACCATGCAGTGCTTATCTCCAATCAATACTTTCACATCTAGGGTAAGGTGAAGCGAGTTTGTAATACCATTTGTTGCTAGGTTAAGAATGTAGCATAAACGTGAATGTCTCGACCAATTGTCCTAGGCCAATACCTTTCGGGGGTACTCGAGACAACACGCCAAATGTAAATGAAGTGGAGTAAGAAAACCGTCTAAAATCCCTCAGGCAAAAAAAATCTTTTCAATCATTGCAGGATATTATCACAGTGCTTGTAGTTCCCAACATCGGTTGACCCTTGTGTCTACCTCGTTTCGTCACCGGTTCTAGTCTTCGGCTTGTCAGTATTATCACGCTTGCATCATGGACAGCACCTACAAGGTCGTTATTATCGCTTCCAAAAATATACCAAAAATAAATGCCTCGCGCGATGGCTTCACACGCATGCTTCCTGGACCCTACGACTTCCGAGGGATCAGCGTAGACTCAAACGTCTCCGACCAGCCACTCTCGGATGAGGAAACACTTCGCGGAGCAATGAACAGATTGAAAAACGCCCAACTTGCGATGCCAGAGGCGGACTATTGGATCGGTATTGAAGGAGGAGTCGAGATGCAAGGTGATACTGCTTGCTCTTTTGCATGGATCGTTGTCACTGATCGAGATGGACGACTTGGCAAAGCTCGCACTTCGGCATACTACCTACCAGAGCAAACATGTAAGCTCTTGAGAGAAGGCGTAGAGCTAGGACACGCGGACGATATCATATTTGGGCAGACGGATTCTAAGAACAATCAAGGGTCAGTTGGTATCTTGACTGGCGGTGTGGTTGACCGAGCAGAGTATTATACTCAGGCCGTTATACTGGCTCTCATTCCCTTCAAGAATGCCTCACTAGCTTTTTGACGAGAATTAGGTCACGCCTTTTGCAGCTGATCGTCTCCAGAAGTGCCTTAGTCCAAGTGGTTTTTGACAGCCATTGATCATCTTGAAAATAGTAATCGCTCGATTGGATAGTTATAGAACATAGCTAACATAATAGGTATCATATCTGCAAGAAAGAGGTCACTAACCTTGACACACATATCTCAAGCACTGCATACAAAAGACCCACCTGCATGGTTGTCTCACCCCTGAATTAATACGAGCAAAGCAAAGACAATCTCGATGAGATTTACCAGGCCACAGCTCGGGTTTCGAAGGAAAGGTTAGGGTTAACCTACGGTCAAATCATCAAAAATGGTACAGCAACACACAATGGCCAAATGGCTGATTGGTCTTACGTTCCAGGCGGTGGCGACTATCTCTACAGTGTCCATAGTTCGCCCAGGTATTCCACTTTGATGAGATTCGGTCGAACCACCTTTAAATGGGAGCTCGTCAAGGAATATGGTTCCATCGCAGGCACCAAAGTTCTCTGGGGTGCCCTCTATGCCGCTTCCGACGGTACCTTGTATGGAACTGAGAACAACTCTGGTAGCATCTACAAGTTCCCCGTTGCGTTGACTACCGAGACGCCTACCTACTTCACTGCAGGACCTATCTCGAGTGATAACGATGGTGCTAGATGTATTGATAGCGAACCATTGGAAGCCTAGAAGAGATGAGGGATGATGTTGGGACAAGATGTTGATTTGGATGGCCACTCATAATGCGTATTTCCAAGCTTGTTTATATGATACTATACACTGTTAAGAATTGAAACACCTCATGAATCCGTCGCATTTTCATATTCAGTATGTTTCATTCTCTCTTCAACCCTATCCTGCCTATCATGTATACAGCGTGACGGGAGTAGAATTGTAAGGGGTAATAGAGGATCTCAAAGATAACGCTACGCTATCCTCCCATCAATCCTCAATTTCAACCACCTCAGTCAACATGGCATCCAAAAAGTCCCTCTGCTCAAGCAGCCATCTTCGTGCTTGTGCAACATCGTACTTACCCTTGACAAGCTGTCGCTCTCGTTCCTCATCCAGGCGAGCTCTGATTCGCTCTTCGAGGTTGTCCAAACGATACTGAGTATACTGACTATAGAGCTCATCGATATTGCTAATGCCACGTACGCCAGTCAAGACACTCTCGTCCTTGACAAAAGCCGATCTAGGCCGAAGTGCGGTGACCATGGTGATGCGCTCCCGACCGCCGAAAGCCTTCAGAGCTTGGTGTTCGATATACCGGCCCTGTAAGATGACAGCCGTACCCTATGCAGTAGAGGTTAATATTTCTCTTGAATCATTAAAAGTGGCCAATCTGATCCCTTACCATGTTAGGACCTCGAACCTTCATGTATTCTCCGTTTATTGTTCGTAAGGCAGTCTCTCCGCCGACCATGTCCTTACAATCAGACATCATGGTGACGCATACAAAAGGGAAACTATCGTAGTGCCATGCAACAGAGGACATCTTGTCGTCATCGGAGTAGTTCTTCTCTTGCGCGAGCTGTTCTTTGTCGTTGATGGAAATGTTGATGTTGGCAATGTCAAAGTCGAACACGGGGACTAGGTCAATGCCTGCAACTTCGGAGATAGCAGCGAGAACTTGAGGAGAGTGCCATGCAGCGTATGTGAAAGGGGCTCGACTTTTCAAAATGAGCATTAGCACGCACTGGACATTCTAAAGAGCTGCTGCGGGTAGGTAGGGGACTCACGTAGGACCCATTCCTCGGACCATGTTCCTATTGAATGTCGATGCATACTGGCAATCTTTAAGAACTTGCTCACTAAAGATCTCTGTCCTCATTTGTTGTATGGCCTCTTGGTTGAAAAGGCTAAAAGGCTCGGACACGGCGTTGGGGGATACGCCGTGGCCCTCAAGACCAATCTCTTTCATGGCATAGATCCTCTTGGGATGCTGATAATCCATGTGCTTTTCGGCACTGAAGGGTTCTCGTTTTACATTTCGGATCTCATCAGTCAGATACTGGGGCAGTTTGTTATTCGGACGAGTTGCTCGCTTGGTCGTAGGGCCAACAACAATAGGGGGAGTGTTTTGAACGAGGGCAGGCATTGTGAAAACGCGGAGTTGTGATCAAGATGACACTTTATTTTTCAGAGCTGATTGCGATGCCAGTGGATCTGTTGTTTGGTCAGAAGGAAATCACGACAGAGCCGACATAAGGAGCATTATGTATCTGTCCCAGAGTAGGGGGTTGGAACTGAATTGATTCGAGCCAGCTTTCAAGTCTCGGAATTTGCGTGCCACCTTCAACCAGCACAACGGCAGTCCAGATTCACAGAGGCGTTCCTCTTTGACAGCCCTCGGGTAACGTTTTCGAGAGCCGATGCAACCATCGCCCAATTAGCCAATTCCCCCAACCTACCTCGGAGTGTGAAGCCGCTAGGCCCTGGTGAAACCTTTTTTTGGAATTAGCTGGTCTTCGGTTGAGAATCCGTCCCCTACTGGTGTGGCTTCTGTGGTTGAATAGTCACTACATAGTAGATGGTGATGCTCGGAGGAGAAGCCGACGGACCTCTAAGAAGCTAGAGAAACAGAGGTCGGGACGACCCATTTTGAAGCTGGATGTTTAGGTTCGGCGTACAATCGCACGCAAAGTATCTCATGAAAACATACCATCTTGTTATCTACTAAGGAAACTCGATCCCTGCCTGGCATCATCATCTATGGACATGATTGGCGTCTTATGATTACGACCACCGAAGGAGACCGAACTATTCTCTGGCAGAAGGTGACTATTGGGTCAACATTAAGCTCAAGAGGCATTTGCCAAATCATATGCACACTTTAAGAACTGTGTCAGTAGATTACAGAAGAGTATTGGCCATGGATAATAGCCCTGACAGAATTGATTCTGCCTAATGGGCGATAAACAATGCGATGTTGACAAATTCGTATCATCTTGGATGTCTCCGTTCTCCACAGTCTGTCTATCAAGGATTAGACATGATCTATTCAAGTTACCAACCTCAATATGTGTCTTTCGAGTATTGGGTTCAGGCCAAATCTAAATTACTCTTGATAATGAGAACGACATGCCGATATTTCGGAAAAGTTTCTCTTAATCAGGTTTTCTGTCATGAAGTAAACTTGCAGTGAAGAGGTCGACTGCTGTATATGGATCTTCAGTATGATGCTATGCAACCTGTAGAGAACCTTCAGTCAGACCATCAGCCGAATAATACTACTGATATATGCCTCGTTGAGTCATGAAAACCAATATGTTTCTTGTTCCGTCAGGGTTAGCCTCCATCCCTTCCCAAAGCCGCCTCTTCTCCTCCCTGGACATCTCCCAGCCTTTTAGGCTCGCACCCAGATTCCACTCTTGACGATACAAGTTACAGCCTCGTCTAATTCAGTGCGTCGCACTTGGTCGCTATATTCTGGGCATATAGTATCGGCCCAGCAGCCACGCAGGACATGCAGCGACAAAGGCAAAAGAGATGTCAGTGACCGCGAGATTCCAAAGAAGGTGGAAGCATCGACCAGGTCGTACATGCACAAGCCGAGAGACTGCAGGGAACGCATCTCCTTGAGTGACCCGAGAGTACCCTTGCAGGGGGTAGGGTTCTCCTTATGATTATAAGTATTGAAGGAGAACTCGACCAGGTTCTGTCCATATTCTCGGAGAACCGAGCCAACCTCACCGAGGTCTACCTCCCAACCGTTCCATGCGCTCATTTCACCACCACCAAGCGAGATGTCCAGGACGCGCAGGTTTGGGCAACGAAGCAGGATCAATCGAAGGGTTTCAACCTCGATAAGACAGTTCTTGAGCTCAAGAGTCTGTATGTTGCAAGGTAGTAACGCCGTAGAATAGAGCGTTTCTCCCGGGTTCCAAGAAATGCCAAAAAGTCTCAGTGTTTTGAGGTTGGGGTGTTGCAGAACTCTCTCGTACGCATACATGCTAGTATGCCAGGTATGATCTGGTGCTCGGAGACGAACCTCTTCTAGATGAGGTAGGCTAGAGAATCGAGGCACAGTTGCCGAGTTCTCAATATTCATAATGGCGTCCCGTGAACCCAATCGTCCACTCAGCAGCTGCGCCAGAGTATTTGAAAACCCGTCGCAAACCAGCTCGAGTAGTCGCAGCTGGGGTAGTTTGGCCAAGAGAAAGGCGATTGGGCTACTGCTGCGGATAGGCTTATTGTGGTATTTGGTCTTGTAATCGCGTTGGGTCAAGACTTCGGTCTTAAGACTGGCTACCCAGCTTTGCTGATAGTCCAGAGAGTCGAGATTGTTCAATATCACCTCTCCACACTGTTGCTTTGTAAGACAACTCTGATTCAGCGTGATGGCATGAATGGCCAATGCCAGATGTGGTGACTCAATCATAGTTCGAGCCAGCAGATCCTGATCTGGCTCAGGGTATTTGATGGCTCCGACCAAGTTGGACCGATAAAGAAGTGGTTGCGCAATGCAATTGAATCTTCTACAGGTAAGAGAAAGTGCAACGAGTGTGCGAACGGGCTTTACGTCGTACTCGTATTGCTCATAACCGCGCCATGCATCAAGAGAAAGGTCGCATTCCAAGTAAGAGAAGATCATAACAAGGAGCTCGTCGGGCAAAAATTTGACCATTGTGGCTAAATAGTCAAGTATTTTACTTCAAGAGAGGTTGTTAGCTGTTTGATGGAGGGTGTATAAGCAAAGATAGTCAACGCAAAGAAGCTGAAGCAATGGATAAAGCAAAGATGATTGCAGTATGATAGCTATAATCGAAGCATGTTAAAGCCAAGATGGCCGACATGAAGAAAGCAGTGTCAAAGATAGCTGAAACAAAGATGGATTCACGAAGAAAGTGATGTGTAGGATATCAGAAATTGCTCAGAAGAAGGGGAATTGTCGGGCCTTATATAGACAGTTGAGGACAGGTTCAGAACCGCCCCTTCACTTAATTCCTACTGATTCTGAACCTTTGACAGTCTGGTGCATGTGAAATTGCTGCAAGTGAAGCCATCGTTAAACTATGAGGTTGCATAGTAGACACAACATAAGCTTTGAAGTGACTGGTTTTAACATCTTTCATACATATATTATGCACATGGACAAAAATAAAAACCATAAAGTGAGCAAATAACAGAGTCATATTCACAGTTTATAATTAGAGCCCTGCCCTGCAAAGAGAGAGTTGAGCTTGTTGCATGAATAAGTCAAAGTACAGACTGTTTGACTCCATATATTCCACGACGCCTAATCCAACGCTATCATTGCTCTTTGAAAAACCCTTGAGGCATTCCCATTTAACGCTTCAAAGTTGGTAATGAGTCGTACAGTTCCTGGCGAAATTCAACCAAGTTCGTGGTTTCAGTCAATGTCTCTAACGTGACTACTATCACACTTGCATCACAATACATACCAAACTCAAGCTTCTGCTTCCACTGACTCAGTAACCTCCAATATCATCTCAGCTATTCATCACCTTCTGTAGTGAGCGAGTATCAAATATCTCATATGAAACCGTCAGTGTGGATGAGTCATGCCCTTCAAATGCGACACAGTTCTTTGCCATTATATATATTACCCATACATGCTCAAGTATGCTATTACGTGGCGATTCAAAACATCGCATTGAACGCAGGAGTCATTCCCACAGCCTTGCTCATGGAAACAATTCACCAATGCATGTCACGAACTTTAAACATAATGTAGTTCTTTAGTATCACACATCATTCTCAAGCATGCTCAAATATACTGTCACTTGCTTTGTTGAAGGGTCATGAGACTCTTGTTTCATCCCGTAGCCTGCTCATGACCACATGTTGAAGTTATAATGTACCGTGCAGGCTACAAAATTACCTTGGAAGATGAATAAAAACAAGATAACTACCTACGTCTAGGAGTGGACAAACCTTTGCCACTCACTGGGTGTAATAGAGCTCGAAGAGAGAATTGAAGAGAGAATTTAATTGATGTAGATTTTTTTATGCTTTAGCCCTAATGCGGCATGAATCTGGCACCTGGGACTGTTGATATCTTTTTAATCACATTGTTTCTACGGAGTACTCTGACTGACTGAACCTTGGTTATTTATGTAGGACAATTGTATGCTTTTTTCCAAGAAGCCAAGTTTGACAAAAATGAAGAGGTGGGTGACAAAAAACATACAACAGCG
>JABFEV010000899.1:0-12250 GCA_013618395.1 Fusarium domesticum | reverse complement strand
GAGGGGAGAAGGGAGATAGGGTGCGGGAGTTGTGGAGAAGGGAGGAGAAAGGGAGGGGGAGGGGCGACTGAGATATCTTGTTGGTCGAATTGATGGTGTTTTCTTGGCCTTGTTTAACTCACTATATCCTACAAAACCTGCTCTACTAAGAATATCATGGAAGGAGCCGAGCACATTACTTGATTCCGTTGTGTCAGTAGACTTCTTACTTGCCAAGGTCGAGCCTGGAGGATACTGATGTATCTCGTTCCCAGAATCTCCCCCTTCGCACATGACTCGATATAGAAACAGGTGGGAAGATGCAAAGAGAAATATTAAATACCATACTTCGAATGCATAGTATGCACTCAATCTCCGAGAGTAAAACCCACGCTATATTAGGATACACCAAGCACAAAGTCTGGCATTCATGGCGTAGCAGCGCATCTCCGTCCATCCATCTGACTCCTTGCAATTCTTCTCCGAGCTGCATCTTTCTCATGTATTACCTTTCTAACGGCATAAACTCTACAGGAGCGAGCAGGTTAACAGTCACGAGATGACGTCTTTGCTCTTTCTTCAGGGTCCATAAGGACCCTGGCCTTCTTCCACTCAAGAGATGGGCAGACAGATCGAACTCTTCCACTCATTCTTTCGGAATACAGTCTTTTTTACAAATCGCTTTCGTTTTGCACCATCATACTCTTCTACAAACTAAGTAAACTGCCTAGCAGATTTTACCTGCCTTTTACTCTTCTCTCTTCCGCCATCTGTCATACTTCGTACGCTCTTCTTGTCGACATATCCACCGACACCATCACCATCACCATCACCTCGTCTTGGCACATCTGTCGATACCCTCACTCCTCTTTCCGTCCTAACGACATAACCAGTCGTTCGCCCATCTCACAACCTCCCTTCTTTCATCTCATCATTACCCTCACCCTCCAGGCAAGATGTCTCACGAGGAGAGCATTGACGACGTCGAGGTTGACTTTAATGACCTCGAGTCCATCCCCCCCGAGGATCTCGACACTATCCAGCAAGAGTTTGGAGCAACCGAAGTTGTTCAAGAGCAAGACGTCTTGCGAGCCATCCGAGACGATGGGCAGGAGTCAGCAAATGCGAGTGCCGGCTCCGATTTCGACTCGGGGTCTTCGTCTCCAGACCCTAAACGCCCCGTCAACCCTGGACAGCTAACGGGCCCAGTAAGCTTAGACGGATTGAATCCGGCATTTCTACTTTCCAGCCCGCAAAGTGAACCTCTCTCGGTGCGTCGACAGGAGTCTCAACTCCAGTCTCGGGGAGTAGCTCAAAGGATGGCTCAACGGGTAGCTCGACGAGAATACCGTCGAAGAGAGCGCACCGATCCCCTGCGCAACAGCAACGACAATAATAACTGGTGGTCTCGTCGTCATCCTGGAGTCCGAGCTCGCATTGTGCGAATGGGCGCGAGGAGATACCTCCAGAGCTCCCCGGACTGCGATGAGCTGTCGGAGGAGGATGGGGATTAAGTCATGTAAACCTCACCTACCGAGTGTGTACTTGGCCTATACTGGAGTTTCATGACAGACAAAAGGATCCTGCGCTCATATACCGCTTCACTCCTACGCCCTTATACTTCTGCTCTTATGTTCCGACATTCTTCATGACTGGGCCCTCTCAGCAACCCAGTCTTCTCAACAGGCACAACTGTTAGCAGATGCAACTTATCGCATTCGTCTTGGAGTGCCGTCTTCGTAATACACACGCAAAAATGGCGACGTCTTACTCGACTCTGAGATTTCAACAGAATAGCTACCATCGAATGCTTCGTATAACCAGCTTTCTCAACAGCCTCAGATACCCAGCACTTCCCACACCACTCTTCAAGGAGATAAGCTTGATCAGTCAAGCATCCATTTGCAAATCAAGATATGAATAGCGTTATCAAGCGCCAAATATTAGCATCATATCATCATAAAAATGAACGAAATGCCCAGTGCTATCATGTCACTCATGAGCACAATCTTCTAAAAGGGCCACGAACATGTAAGAAAGGAGATTTTACTGCAATTCTGGAGTAAAAGCTATTAATTGGAAGGTTTTTGATTAGATCACACGGGAACAGGTTTCTTTTTGATGAATGGATGAGGTACAAAAGACATGAACACTATTATAATCTCAGAACCCAGCGATCATGCGCATTGGGTTTAGAAGCGGATTGAGGAGTATTTAGTTATTGAATGAGTTTGTATGTGGATATAAAATAAGTCGAAGATCTCTGTTTGTTAAAACACAAAACAGTCCAACTCTTTGAATCCTAGGGAAGTCTCGAGTGATTCTATCCTTGACAGTTATTGACTCTATGTCACTTTCGAGTATCCCCCCCCCCCCCCAAGTCAAATGACCTACCCTATACCCTTCGGAGCTCATGGTCATGTCTATCGGCCGGGCCGGGGTCTCCTCCGAAACACATCCTCCGGTTTCATGAGTCTCATCTCATGCATAGCTCCTACACCAGAACCCAACACAACCCGTTCCTCAACTCAACACTTACCCGTGTCTATAACTTCTTATGATATAATATCAGATATAGAGTTATGAGCAACACATCGCCAACCGTGATTCAGTGGGTTCTCGACACCCGACCCCTCTGGCCATCCGCGACCAAGACACAGGACCTTAACAGCGTTGTATGATATCACCTGCTTACTATCCAGCCCTAAAACTCATCACTTTTCTAGGCCTCACGCGCCATCTCCCTTCTCACGCCTCAGCAGAAATCCTCCGTTCTGAGATACTACCACGTTCGCGACGCCAAGCTCGCCCTCGTCTCAGCCCTCTTGAAGCGCTACGCCATATCCCGCTTCTGCCGCGTCCCCTGGTCCTCCGCCCTCACCACCAGCGACCCACGTTCGAAACCCGTCTTCCTCCTCCCTGACGGTTCGGAGCCGCTGCTCTTCAACGTCTCCCACCAAGCAGGTCTGGTTGTACTTCTGGCGGTGCACAACCCTCCCGATGGTCTCGCCGTGGGTGTCGACGTCGTGTCCCCCCTCGAGCGACGGGACAGGGATCTCCAGTTATTGGACAACGAGGGCTGGGCGAGTTTCGTAGATATTCATGCTGATGTGTTTGGGGCCGGCGAGGTGACTACGCTGAAATGTATAGACCCCGTGAGAAGTGTGGACGGGCGTGATGATGCTCTGCGGCGTTTCTACGCCCTGTGGTGTTTACGCGAAGCATATGTCAAGATGACGGGTGATGCTCTTCTGGCGAGCTGGCTTGGTGATTTGGAGATGCGTGGGTTTGCGCCGCCTGGTGAGACGAGCGTGCCGCAGGAGGTCTGGTTCAAGGGGGAAAGGGTCAGGGGGGTCGATGTGAGATTGTCGAAGTTGTTGGAGGATTACATGGTGGCAACGGCTGTGCGCGAGGGTAAGGATGGTACAAGTGTTGAGACTGGGGATTTTGAGAGTCTGGATATCCAGCAAGTGTTGAAATATGGCGAGAGTCAGACAGGGTCTTGATATGATGAGCATGAACATTACGATATTTATGATGTTGACGATAGAAGGCGACTTGGTAGGACAAGACATTGACTGGACCCACGCAGCAAAAGAACAGGGTCATTTTCCTTTAATCATCTTATTGTTTTGCAGCTTGATTCGAACCACACATCGTCAAGAGCTTTGGTGTCATTATAGCTTAAAAGTTATTGCCAAAAAACTCCAAAACAGTCTTGTATCCGCGCTCGTACTCCTCCTTGACACGGTCGTCCTCGAGATCAGCACGAGCGGCCATCCAGCCGTGGATTTGGTCCTTAAAGATCTCGACGTGCTTGGGACCCTGGAGCTTGGACTCGAACTTTTGAACCTCATCCTCGGGCTCATCCTTGGAGGCGAGCAAAATGGTGGGGACTTTGATGTTCTCGGCGTCGGCAGCGTCGACCATGGCGGGGTGGCATGAGCTAGCAACAGCGAATGGGTTGGAGTCGGCCTTGGTAGTGAGGGAGACGACCTTGCCGCCCCAGCAGTACTGTCGCAGAGGATAAGTATAATCTGGCTCCGACGGGCAACGATATTACTTACGCCTAGGATTCCGAACTGGGAAACGGAAGAGTCCTTGTCCTTGATGGCCTTGACGTAGTCAGGGACCTGACCAGCAATCTTGGGCGGAGGATAGGTCTCGAAGAAGTTGCCGAGGTTCTTCTGCTTCTCCTCGTTGTCCGGGGGGTACCTTCGGGGATGGTCAGTCTATCATTATTCTACTCTGACGTCAGGAAAAAAGACAACCGCTCACCACTCAATCGGGCAAGGCTTGCCCCGAAACCAGTCAGGAATATAGACCTTGTACTTCTGGTGAGCATCACTGAAGGCGAGGATATCAGCACCCTGGATAGTCTGGTCAAAGTAGCCAAAGATGTCGTAGATGACGACAATGGCCTTGGTAGCATCGACGGGGCCGGTGACATCTAAGCGTTTCACTTGGTCAGCTTCTCATGGCCGATAGGATGTGTTTCGTCAAGACATACAAGTATTGTAGCCGCCAATCTCGGTATAAGTACCCTTGGCTTCGTAGCCCTTTGTCACGACGGGAGGGATGTTACAGCAGGGCTGGCTGTGGCCGTGAGATGCGGGCATCGTCGACATGACGGGCGAGTGTTAACTTGTCGATGGCGGGGTATAAGCTATGACTGAGGGGGGAGCTAGGAGTCAGCTATGATAGCTCTTATCTGATGGGGGAACAATAGGTAGATTGTATGATGGAGGCAAGGAGAGGTGTTTATGTGAACTGACCTGGGTCGGGTGACCTACCCTTTTTCTTCCTCTCTTGAGCGTTATCGTAATAGTCGACGTGATGTTTGAGGCAGATTGTGGGGAATGAACGGTTTGCTGAGAAACCCTGACACATTCATTACCTTGCACATCTTACACATCATGGGTCCAATCGAAGGAGGGGCGCGCGTTGACATGCTGATGTCACCGCCGCCTAATTATCGGGGTGCTCGTGCTCCTTCCATATCCTAGTACTTTCCCGCCTAAATCACGCGATTGGTACTTAATGGACAGGTTCTCCAGCTCAACCGGTAGGTATCTCGATCGAGTATGATACCCTCATGATGATGCCCATGCCCATCATAGAAACGAATCGATCGTCTTTTCAACATTCCAAATACCGTTGCTCTCCAGGTCAACCCTTTCACTGCTGATTACCGACGCGATTGGTTTCGGGCCGGTCTGGGCTCAGCATGTTTATCTGCATCATCTCGAATTAACAAACCACCTATTATATCAAACACATACGGATACCTAGGTAGTATTGCAACACATAATAACAATCACTACGAGTCAACCCCCATTACACTATTTCGATATCACAAACAAAACTTCAATACAAACAGCTTCTTTCGTATCTTTGTATCTAGTTTCTACCTTGATTGATGACTTCCAACATCATGACCACATGCCGTAACTCCGCCGTAACTCCGCCATATGCAAAGACTCCGTTGCTCCTGTTTACCATACCCATCAACTTTGCCAGCACCGTGGCCTCTTGTAACCTCAAACAAACGCCCAGTTGAAAATGCTTTCATGACGTTTCATCTTGGTGCCCCCCTTTGTGCAACCAGATGTCCAGATTGTGCTCATAAATGCATAAAACGAGAAAGAAAGAAGCCCTATCTCACCGGAGAGCTTGGACTGAGCCCACCTATCCGCCGCACCACCATCTGCATCTTCTCAACAAGCTCCGGGATTCTGTATGGTTTGACCAGCACATCATCACACCCCGCTTGCTTCGCCTCCATAACTTGCTCTGGCCTTGCGTTGGCCGTTACTGCGATGATGGGAATCCTCCCCCCCGAGGTGCAGAAAACATCTCCATTCGCCTCCAGTTCCCGAATCTTGCGCGTACATGTGAGACCGTCCTGGATCGGCATCTCAATGTCCATCAGCACAAGATTGATGACGATGGGCAGCGGGTTGGTATTGCTTCTTCCCAAAGCGCCACTACTACCGATGTCCTGTCCAAATCCTGACGTCCCCTGACGTCGTCGTAATTTCTCCAGCGCTTCAATGCCGTGGTTTGCCACGTCCACCATATATCCCCTATCCGTTAGACCTCGTCGTGTGATTTGTTGGTTGATGAGGTTGTCTTCGACAACAAGGATTCCGTCAAGCCGAACATTTCCGCCTGGGTTCTGATGCCTCTGCAATCGAGCATCGCGCAGAGGTCGTTTACCTTCTAAAGTCTCAGAAGGATTGGTTCTCGTGAGCATTTTGGTCGCTGCCTCCACTGCGAGAGCCTCCTTCATCGATGCATCACTCGGAATGTATGACTCGATGTAGAAAGAAAACGTAGAGCCCACGCCTGGTTCACTCGATACGCCAATCGCCCCATTCTGCAATTCGGTCAACCGACGCGAGATGAAGAGTCCCAGACCCGAGCCACCGTATTTGGTATGGGTCTTTGCGCTAGCCTGTACAAACTTGTTGAAGAGGTTTCCCATCTCCAATGTCGTCAAGCCTTGTCCGGTATCTTTAACCTCGAAGAGGAGGTAGACCGGGTGTGTCCTGTTTCGAAGTGCAGGCTGATCGTATTCCTCCGAAACGTCGCAGAAACGGGGGATGAATTCGACAACCGTCATGTCCTTGCCGGGGCGGCTGAGAGATCCTTTGACGCCGATGGTGACGCTCCGAGTCTTGCCAGACTTGGTAAACTTCAGCGCATTCGTCAAAAGATTGATGAGAACCTGTTTCACTCGTGACGGGTCAAAGTCGAGAAATTTATAACCAAGGTCTGTATAAGACTTGTCGACGTATGATGTCAGCTCAATGTCCACGCGCCGGGCCTCCACCTCGAACATCTTCAATGCGTCGTACACAATCTGAACTGGATCCACGGTGCAAGGCGTAACCGCCAAAAGCTTCGAGTCGAGTTTTGACATGGTAAGGATGTCGTCGACGATACGCTTCTGGTGCTGGGCACATGTTACGATTGTCTCGGCATTCTCTATGCTGTCGTCCAAGAGTCGCTTCTCTTCATCCGACCTTTCAGCACCAGAAGGTCGGGAACTGTCTGTGTCTGCTTGCGTTGGTGTGAGCGGCACTGGGCTCTCGTTGATGTCCTGGACCCTCGAGAGAGAAGCAATGATGGCGTCTGTGCAATGCAGAATGGCGCTGAGGGGGTTTCGCATCTCGTGGGATGTCATGTCGATGAAGTTCTCCTGCTGTCGCTTGGACTCGATAGCCTCTTCTTTACGAAGTTTCTCCTGCTCAAACTGGTACTTCTGCATAGAGACATCGCTCAAGCAGCCAGTGCATGACTGAATGACACCATCGGAACTCTTGACCGGCATAAAGGTTGCTAACACCCACCGCGGAGTCACATAATGGTCACCGTCGCTGTCTTCCATTGCCCAAGGTGTCTTTAGGCGGATCTCGGCCGTTTCCGTACGTCCAGACTCCAGCAGTTTCTTCAAGCTCTCTTTCAGAATTGGTAAATCTTCCTCAAGAACGCATGCAGGCCATGGTTTGACTTCTGTCCTGCTGAGATCAACCTTGTCCAAGCCCGTCAGCTCCCAGAACAAAGCATTGGCGCTCAACAGCCGCCCGTCTACGCTCATGTCGTACATTCCGACGGTGGCATATTCAGCAAGGCGCTTGAGGTTCTCGGCTTCCTGCGCTCGACGAACAGCTTCCTCAGCTGTATCCTTCTGCACAGTCACATCAGTCAAGCAAGTCAGTACGCGGACAACGCTGCCATCCGTAGCACGCTCGGCTTTTGTAGAGGCAAGGATGTGCCGAATGACCTTCTGATCAGCTGTCGATGAAGAACCCGATGGGGACTGCGAACTCCGCGCATTCTCTTCGTTGTTAGTCCTTGCCATTCGATACTCAAAAGTGACGGTATCCAGATTTTTGACATCCTTATACGCTTGGATAACCTTTTGTTTGTCCTCTTCCAAAACCGATTCGAGAAAAGCTCCCTGGGCTATGGGACCTTTGGGATAGCCGGTAATGCGGTGCCAAGCATCGTTGGCAAAGGTGATGCTACCCTCAGTGTCTACAAAGCACATTCCCACGGGAATAAAGTCTGCAACTGCAGTAAACGTCTGGATCGATTGATTTGCTTGCTCGGTCTGATATTCTAATCGCTGTTTGAGCATCGCATTGTCGTAAGCGGCCTGCTCGGTAACATTTCGCCGTCGTCGTGCCTCTTCTTCCAGGAGAACAGTCGAGGCAAGCGAACTTGTTAGCTTTTGGTTCAGCAGCGAGATGAACTGTCGGTAATCGTTATCGTAAGGGCGCCGTGGGTTCAGTCCGAGGAAAAGCAGACCCATCGTATCTTCTTCTTTAGTAGGGCGAATCGGTAGTATGATGGCAGCTTGGCAGGGGTCGCCGAAACCACGCCAGTCGAGTCCATGTAGCAGTCGTTTAGGCAGTGTACCATCTTTCGTCTGAACCAGCAGAGGATGTGGTGCTGTCATAGCCTTGCGGAATATGGGGGCCATCCCTTCCTCAGTATCTCCAAGATCAAGAACAGGAGGTGCAATTAGATGGTCTTTGGGCACGCCCAATGAGCCTTCGAGGTGACACGACCTCGAAATACTGTACTTTGAGGACGAGGAGTCACTGCCATCTTCACCCCTGACCGAATAGATAAAAGCCAAAGGAACATCATATGCGGGGTCACATCGGCCGAGTTCCTCCATGGCTTTTGTCCAATATGATTTGACGTCCCTAGTCGAAACCAGGACTTCACCGAGGTCAATCAGCATCTTCATTCTTCTTTCCCAGAGCCGCCTCGAGGTCACATCCAGAAAAGAATGCTGAACACCTAAGCATTTTTTGTCAGAGAAGATTGGGACCATGGAGACTTTGGCGTAAACCTCCTCTGTGAAGCCATTAGCATGTTCGATGAAGAACCTTGACTCATCCTCATCTTTGGAAGAATTCTTGAAAGGCGATGCCATTATACCATCGAGCCGATCCTTCAGTGACGGCCAAGACTCAACGGCAGAGCGACCTAGGCGGAAAGGATGTCGGACACCACAATATCGGGAGAAAGCTTCGTTGTAGAGAGTGACGTAGTCGGTGCCCCAATAGAGCGCAATAGGGCGCGAATCAGACACGAGTTGGTTGAAAGTCTGCTGAAGCTGTGCAGGCCAGTTGGCCATGACACCCAGTGAGGTTGACCCCCAGTCCACACTCTGTAAAACATCCAGAAAGGGTTCTTCCTCGGAGTCAGAAACAGGAACCATGAGACCTGGATTTGACTCGGCCCGATACAACATAGGCGTTGAGCTGTCGGACTTTTTCCGTGACGGTAGCCTAGAATTATCTGGAGAGTTCTGGGCGTGTTTTATGGTGATATTGCCCTGCTTGCCCTCAATCCGGAACTTGTGTGCTGGTTCCGAAGAGGGCGGCACCTCGTTGCTGCTCATTACAATCCATTGACCTCCAATTATGCTACGCGTCCAGTATACTCCAAGATATGGTAGAGAATGCTGTGTATTCGTCGCACTAGAGCTATCGGCATTGGACTGAGAGGTGGGAGCGCGTGGTGGGCTTATGACCCAGTTCCAAAAGGGCGAATGAGATGCATTCTTAGGTATGGAGATGATTGCTTGATCGAGAGTGAGGATGGCTTTCAAGGCTGAGTTCCGGTAGACAATTTCGGGAGAAACGGAAATCGAAGTAGAGGATTCTTCTGAGGAGGGTTTGCTATCGGGAAGGGAAACGATAAAGGTCGGGCGAGGATCGTGGCATATAAGGTCAACAAGACCAAGATCCTGGAGAGCTGTAGGCATGCTGGAAGGTGCTAGGAAGGATGATATGTGAAGCAGCCAGTCGAAAACCCGGGCGTCCAAAGCCAGAGAGGTGAAGGCCAGATCGAGGTGGACGACGAGCGAATTTAGAGCTGTGAGCGACCAGAGCAAGTGGGTGCGAGGTGTGTCGTCATTCTAGATGGTCGCAAGGGGAGGGGATTAAGCAGATTTCAAGTCGCTCAAGATCAAGGACGAATTCGAACATTGACCCGTGTGTCATTCACGACCACGACCACATGTATGGTAAAAGAAAAGGCGACGGCTGGCTGAACGATGCGGGAATAATGCATCGTCAATCTGAAGCTGTCGCAGTATCGTCGCCAAGGAAGTGGAGGGTAGCTAAGGTTAGTGAACGGTGGGTGGGTGGTGGTCGGATTTTTCGGATTTTTGGCGCCCATGCTCGTGCTAATGGCTCGTTGAGCGATCGGGGCAGCTGGCGGCGGGGGAACGACGGGACCAATTAGGTGGCTGGGACCAAATAGCGGCAGATACCCCACGCAGTCGATGGGCACCTAAAGTGACAGCGTGATGCCCTCTGAATGCTAGGCAGGGTGCGTTTCAATGGTGAGTGGGCTTGACCCGCAGTAAGCTCCGCTGTGGTATCGCCAAAGGTAACAATGAGTGAGGCAGCTTTTGTGACGCGTCAATCAGAAGCTTATAGATGGGATGTCCGATGGCGGTGGAGGTTGTGGTTCTGCACAGTCCTTGATGGCCGAAATACATCGGCCGTTCCAGAAGCTGGAGGCAGAAGAGGGACAAGAGCCGATTCCAATGTTCCGCGGCCGTTGCAGCGACGTTGAAATGCTGCATAAGGAGAGTGAATCAATGAAGGGGTCCCCAATCCACGGTCAAAGCCGAAACCCTGAGTGAATCATTATTCAAAGATAGCATAGCTCGGTGGAAATTTCCCGTGCCAAGGCAGGATAAATGGATAGGGTCAACAACGTGGACTTGAGGAGAGACGGAACAGGCCAACAAAACAAGTTTTCAGCATCTCCTGAAGGGCGTGGTCGTTGCCAGGTGCTGTCAACCAGTTTCTGTACCAGATCTACAAGAGCGAGATTAGGCTTCCGTAACACCTAATCCCGATATATTGAGCTAGGTTATACGGAGTACGTGATCGAGAATCCTTTTCATGCGGTGTGACGGCTATAGCGCCTTACTTCTTGTTCTTCTCTACGAACTGATATCGATTGGTTGAGAGAACAAGGATAGTAGGGATGAGGCCCGGGAAAATCTGGCATGTTTCTTCCTGCACGGCGATGCAAATTTCCCTAGCAAATTCCAAAGCGATTGCGTGCATCATGTAATGCCCACACCACTATCTATGACCACAAGTGTGCAAATAGTTCACGTACTTAGTTCGTACTATGCTACTTCCCGATGGAATGCCAGAAAACCAACTACGCACTAATTGTATTATTACCTAGTCGCGCGTCCCCTACATTAATAGAGGTGTGAAAAGTTTCTCCAAGCAGAACTCGCATGGACGGCTTTGTGGGACACTGCACCACTCGCTTGCTTACTCGGAAGCAAAGTCCTTAAGTTTTGGAGCAGTATGAAGTAGGCCGGTCGGTTGACAGGATTGTTGGGTAGAAGTAAGATCGTACAGAGTATTATGACAGTCTCACGTATGCAGCAGCTGTGTGCAAAAGATCGACAAATGACCTCCGCTGACGGCTTGCTTGGTATCTGGGGTATGTTCATCTCCCGACGCCTAGTGTTCGGTAACTAAGGCACTGGGCTCATAAGCCCGACCCCGGTTCCTTGCCCAGTTTGGCCCTCAGTTTTGTGTCACTCCGAATGGAAAGCTTAATAAGACATGGTGGTGGCACTAATGGGCCAACTTTCACCTTGAGGATGTGTGCTCTGGAGATTCTATGTGGTTTACACGCACCAGGCAGATATGAAACAAATGAACCAACAAAAACTCTCTTTGTTAACTCAACATGCGCTCACGGGAGAAGCTTAATGGATGTGAAGCCTTCTTTCTAGTCTGGCATCACTCATCATGGCATTCTAGTCGCTGAGCAAGTTTGGGACCAGTAGGCAGGTCCTCGAATTCCTTCCCAATTGGTTCCATCGGTTTTTGGTGGAAACATCGTGATAGATTCAATATTTCAGATGCGTCAGAATTTGCACCCCAGATATAATTTAACTCCCCGAAATGAATCAACCCCTTGGATCGAAACTTGAGTATTCATAGAATTGAAGAACGTGTATGACCTTTTTGTCGAATTGTACAGCTTGGATTCTCCTTTAATCCGTCAAAAATCAGTCTCAACATCCCAAATTCCACCTCATGGGGCGGGGCATTCCTTCCTTCTCAACTTGTCGGTACTTTCTACTCCTTCTCCTCTCACTTGACCTATTTGAACACTTCCAATATTGAAACTTCGTTTTAACTATTAGGTCCATTCTGCCAACCCCATCATCAATAACATCATCATCAACAACAACAAC
>JABFEV010000897.1:0-10689 GCA_013618395.1 Fusarium domesticum | reverse complement strand
GGTCACGTGGTGACATCCGGAAGTGGCGTGAAAGGAGCACGAGTTGCTGCCCAACTCAGACCGATATGGAAGGCGGTCAAGGAAGCATATAAGCCCAGATCAACGCGGGGAGAGAGCCCAGTGAGCAAGAGAGAGAATACAATACAATCACATCAAGTGGAAAGTCATTTGAAGTACTGCGTTCATTATCCAACAATAGTTGCCCTCTTTAAATAAGGCTAAGCCGGCTCTATCGCGTTTAAATCCGGCGAATTTCCATACTAAAGAAGCCGCTAAACGCTATATATATTATATATCCGCTATTAGGCGTGGTGTTTATATACTAGCGCTTTATCCTCCTATATAACTATGCCGGGCCTCTCTATTTTATATTCTTTCGTAAAAGGAAGTAGCTTAGGGAGCAAAATCGTCTATTAATAATGCTATTAATTGATGCCTTTTCCTAACCCTTTTATTAGTTTATTATTCTCTTTTTTCTACTTTTATTATAGCTTTGCGCCTAGGAGAGCTTATAACCCTAGCCTTTATATGCCTATTATAAGCTCCTACTCTTTCTATATAAGGGGTTTAAGCTCTTTATTAAGCTCCTTAATTAGCTAACCTACTTATTTCCTTTTTTTTATAATCTCTAGGCCTTAGTAATAATAAGGCCCCTTTATATTATAGGAAAAGGCGGCCTAGAATATAAACTTACTAGCTCCTTTCTATCTCTTATAAATATAGCTCTAAAAGAAGCGTTTATCGGCCTATCTCTATATGCAATAACCTCCTCGCCAATAAAGGAGGATAATCGAGGTCTTATCTAACTAAATCACGTTTTTCTAGTCCTTAATAGTCCAATCTTAATATATAATATACTAAGTAAGGCAGCTATTCTTTATTTTCTTTATTAACTTAGGCTTTCTTATTAGCTTAGTCTTTTAGAAGCTAGCCGCCTTAAGGATCCTTATTATAGTAGTTTTAGAGATATTAATACCTTATAAGCTAAGCTTACTAGCGATATTAGCGGCGGTTTTCTCCCTTTTAAAACAGTCCTTATATACCTTCTTAATAATAAGCTCCTTTATCTTTTCTATTTGCTTAGAGGGGCGGCTAGTATAGGGGGCATCTTTAAGGTATTTATCTCGCAGGATAATAGGTCGGTAATTAGGGTCAACCCCTCGTTCGATCGCTTATGCGTAGATATAGTTAACCTAATGTATAGAAAGCCCTGTGATTTTAGCGACTTTAATAGTGGTTTTACCGCTATATGGGGCCTTAAGGGATATAATAAAGGCACGCATCGCGATATTTATATTTAGGATTATAGCTAAGGAACCTAGAGACTTATTAGAAAGAAAAGAAAAAGCTATTAATAATAATTACTATATAAAATAGGTAAGAGAGGTCCTGCCTTAATCTTCTTGCTTTTTTATAGCTGACTAGGGTGGCCGGTTTAGTGTCTTGGCAGGATAAAACTTTTGAGCCCTTCCTCCGTACCAGCCCAAACGTATGCTGTTACCTGTCAGCTAGCTTTAAACGATGCTAGAACGGTTGAGGCAGCTATTGCTTGTGCTGTCTGCTGTGTCCCATATCGAGTCTTGCTTAGTAGAATTGAGGCAGCCATCTAGCGCGACAGCCATACACCTGACCAACTCGGCAGATCTAATATCTCCGACCTGGGCCATTTTTGTTCCTAGATCACAATATGCTTAGAGAATTGAGGATAGCCACTAGGTCCTGGCATAAATTTGACATGGCCTAGATGCCCCAGAATTTACAAGTTCTATGCTATGTAGCCTAGATCATTTTTGGGCTATCCTCAGTCAGCTGTGATGCCCGCAGGCTGGTTCACCCACCCAGTCTGGGTCGTTTTTCACTTGTCACAATACAGGCAGAAAATTGTGAGGATGTTACTTTATTAATCTCGGCCCCCGTTTATTCTGGCCTATATCGTCTCTCGGACGATTGGTACTTGAAATCGCCCACTTTGGGGACAACCGGACAGTGTAAGTCCCGTCGGAACTGATTCGTTCGTAGCATGTCTGAGGCGTGAGCGCGCGATTCTGGCTATCAAAAACTCCAAAACCCTTCCGTATGTATTTTATCACTACTCATCTCAGCTCTGATGGGTCTGAAGGGTCCAGCGAAAGTACATGTTTCGTTATCCACTGCTCATGTTCGAGGAACTCAAACTTCACAGAGATCATCTCGCGCAGTAGTCCTGGCTCCCTTTGTGCACCAGGCACATCTTGGTCTACAGAACTCATATGGGGAGATTGATCGGGTAGGTCAAGCTCTGGCTGCGAGTCCAGTGCATTCCTGATCATCAACTCCAATCCTCCCTCCTCTTGGTCCTCTCGCAATGGGCTATTGGCTGTGGATACCACTGCGTTGCCCGGGTGGTGTCTTGACAATGCGTAGGGGCCTGACCTGTTCTGCATCGTCCTCGCTCGCCTGGGTCGCGCCCGGATCAGGCGCTGGCGCATCTACAGAGTTCAGCTCCGCCAGTGTTTTGAGGCGGTTGATTCGAATCTGGCATTCCTTTTCCTCCTCATGAGCCTTATCGATGCTATCCTGAATCTGCTCCAGGTCTGCCACAAGCTGATCTACACTAGCCTGAAGTGTCAATTTCTGCGTGACAAGGTTGTCTATGGCGTGTTGATGCTCCGTCTCGGTTCTTCTCAAAAGATCGATCCGTGCCTGTGCCTCTTCCTCACATTGGTGTAGGTGTTCTCAAATTGAAGCTGGCCAAAGTCGACATTGATCTGCTTCCCAAAGTATGCAAAGTACTTCGACTTCTAAATGAATGCAGATGACAAATTTGGTCCACTTGCTATAGGGGAGTGAAGTTTGTCGAGAAAGATAAGTGGTTTGTCTCTTTTCTGGTCCAACAGGTTGGGGACTCCGCATCGAGCCGGTGGCAGAGCCATGTCATCCACGACTTCTTCGATCTCGTCTTCATCCACAACACTATCATGCTGGATGACTTCCGCGGTTCGGATCAACCTCGTAACCTCTGTTACACAAGATTCGAGGTCATTAAACTTAAAACGATCAGCCTTGCGAGCAGTTGTGAGTAGTCGACGGGCGATCTCGCGATCAGGATCTTGTTGAAGCAACTGTTCTATCTGTTCAGACCTAAATCCCAGCTTGTGAGCGACGGAAGCAAACTCGAAAAGCACAGCTTCGTCAGCATGCCCAGTCTGTGGTCCGGCAAGTTTCCTTTTTGATTGGGCGGGCAAGTCCTGATACTCTCGGAACGCCCATAGCCAGAGGGCACGGTATGCAACGTCAAAATGATCTGCTCCATTTCCTGGCACGGAGGCAAGCGCAGAGTTACCGGCCTGGATCAAGCAGATGTCACTGTCCTGGTCGGCTTCCGAGTAACCGAACTCCAAGGCAGACCTGACAGTCTCTTTGCTCTCCAGGTGTAGTAATCTTTTGACGCTATCTGCCACAACCTTGAGATGCTTAAGGTCTTCGAAGAAACCGTATAGGGATGGAACCAGGTTGTCCACAGTCGCAGAGCAGATTTTAGACCAAATAACTTGTCGCTCCTCGTTGCTAAAAGAGCTGAGTATCTCACCACAGGAAACACGGCCGTAGAGTGCTCTTGCGTCCTCTTCGCATGCGCCTGGAGCCCGTAATTCAAGGGCCCTTACTGATGTGGTGTCCAACCTCTCCATCTGCGCTAAGTTGCCATCAAACACGAAATACCAAAAGTCTTTGATATGTCTCAAGTAGGACAAAATTTCCTATCTTGTCAGCTTTCTATGCAAAGCCTCCCATAGACTGGCCCTTACCTCATTGCACCTCATGGATATCATTTTGTTAATCACGCTGAGTCTGAGCCCGCTGTAAAGAGCTGGAAGATGTTGGAACGCATCAAATGCAGGTGCGAATTTTCGATGAGTGAGAAGTTGCTCCAGACGATCTTTCCTGTTCGTCGAGCAAGATATCGTGGCCAAGCGTGCCCACCATCGCCTCTCGAAGTACGGGTTTTCTTCCCCAAAAACTCCCTGATATTGGCGAATTTTGTAGTAGAATTCTCCATCGTTTGGTTTTCTCTCATTTGCGTATTCCTCGATCAGATCTTGCCTGGCCTCGCTGCTGATATCTTGATCAAATCAGCCCACTTACTTCGACTCTCTCCACTTCTGAGGGGGACGTCGTGGCGTTGCACAAACCTGCGAGGTAGAGGTCAATGACCGTGCGGACCAGTAAACACAGCAATGGTGGTGGTAGAGCCATACGCTAAGAGCCAGACCATGTCTTTAGTGAGCCCCCGGCGAGGTTCGATGAAGAAATCGAGAAAGCATTGGTGTTCAGGAGACCATGAGATAACAGTGAATGAGTGAGTCTGTGTAACGGACCAAAAGCTGGCGGATGGGAGCCAAAATCATGAGCGGCCATTACGGAATCGTTCGGTAGGAGTACCTTGTTCCTGCATAAGGGATAGGGCCGTCCAAGAACATAATATGGAGCAGAGCAGACGGAAGTGGATGTGGGCTTGGGCAAGAAGTGGACGAAGTTCACAAGTTGACAACTGCGCCCTGATACTTGTGGCTACTACTAGCTCGGCTCAGGTATTCCCAAATCGCATCAATGAGTTTTACTAAATGCGCATATCCTGACAACACGGATGCTTCTGTAAGTAGACCCTGATAACTCATAGCTTTTGATGCATTTTCCCGTCTAAGAACGCCGTCTTCGCCATCAAAATATCCTCTGGAAATCCTTGCCTTGATTGGCTTCGATTGCGTAAATCTCCAGTCGCCTTCTTGGCATCTATTGTCTCTTGCTTCCCTGCTCGCTTATTTGGCACCAACTGCGCCAACGGACGCCGAGGTGGCCTGAGTAGCAAAGCCCGTTCAAAGTCAATTATTATAACCCCATTAGTCTCGGGATTAAATAACATGTTTGCGACGCGCACATCCTTGTGGACCACGCCCTCTTGATGCATTGCTCGCAACGACCGCACCGCCTTATCCTTGAGCAGCCTCCCCTCGCCATCCACGGTTTCTGCTGGATCAATACGATGCCCTCCCCATGACAGAAACATCATATGCACCACATACACCCGATGGTCATAGTAGTAAATCTTGTTCATCGATTGGAGGTCGATCGCACCTAAGAACACAGGCACGTTAACGCCTTGGATCGGCCGGAGGCGCTCGTAGACTGCAGCTTCGTGCTCGAGATCGGGGATGAACGCCTGCACTGTGCCCTTGCTGACGAATGTATAGCCATACGTAAGTAGGGTTACCTGGAAGAGCACACCACGTGCACCACCCTCTCCTAACGGCGTGATCCCGTCATCTAATGATCGTTCCAGCTGCTTCCAGAGAAGTTGAAGCCATTCAGCGTGATTGACTGGATGGCGGGTACGAGTGCAAGCATGGGTTTGGGTACGGGCGCGGCTATGGTTGCGGTCGCGGTCACAGCCGTCCTGTCTGCAGTGAAGCGCCACATTGGGACATACTAGGTCAAGAAAACCTCCCATGACGAGCCCCAGAAGGCATTTCTGCGTGCAGTACTTCCGGTCTTGTTCGCCGCCTCCGCGTGGCCGTTGGGCCAGAATCCGCTGACTGCGTCGAGTTCCCTGCCCTTCACCATGTGATCGCCGTTCCGCCGGGCTGGGAGTATCCGGCAGATTAGGCGCCGACTCATCATCAGATGATTCCGATGGATCCTTTCTCAACGTTTCCTTTTCGACTTGATCAGCTCTACCAGGTCGGCGTCTCTTTCCGCGGAGAAGGTACGGAGATCGATCGACGCCCTCGTAAGTGGTGGGTTCGTAAGCGGGTGAGCTGTCTGATGCCTGTCTTTCGCTTTCTGGAATTGACCGATGTGTCGTTTCAAAGTCTTCTGCCCACTTGCTCAAGTCAAGGGTAGCCTGTCGACGCTCCTCCTGTCCGTGCATCCGCCGTTCTCCTGGTAGGCCGAGCGCCATGAGGCTGAAAGCTAGATACTGACCCACGGCCGTACAGACGTGGAAGTGATTTGGATGGGCGGACACCTCGGGGCCGGGTTCTGCTAGGTGGTAATACAACGTTTCGGGTTCCTTCCAGTCGACCCTAAGAAACACGATCGCTTCGCCAGTGGTCAGAAGACCATACTCAAGGCCTCCCTCAATCATGTAATGATAGGTCTGCGTGACGGCAGACGTCGTCAGCCTGTCCGCGTGATACTGGAAAAGCGCGTCTGGGTCCATAGAAGTGGGAATGGTTTTTCGATTAATAACGTCCTTGGGAATGTTCATAGCCCGCAGACCGAGACGAAGATGCAGAGCGGTTAGCTTGTGGGGGGGCTTATACTCAGAAACGTAGATCATGGTACGTGTCGTCGCGAGTGCATCGTTGGATCGATAGACGCAGATCTGATCGGGTCGCAGCTGGTTGAGGTCTCGTGTGTGGTGTGGCGTCTGTGGTGGTGTCGAAGGAGTCTCCCGGGCAACTACTTCTTCAGCGACGTCGCTGATGGCATGGGGGTGGTTCTCGAAGATGATACCATTTCCCATGTCGAATGCACTGCTGACCTCATCCACCTGCTTGAGCTGCTCTATTATCGATCTGACTGGATCTTCGACACTGTTGTGCAGAAAATGCTCGAGTGTCTTCTCGTTTGCTATCGATCGATGGGAAATCCGGTTTCCCAAGCCGGCAAGGAAACTGCGGCTCTCGAAAACGCGGCTCTGTGCCGGGAACGTGTCGTAGAGTGCACCAAATATGACTCTCTGTTGTTCTAGAAAGTCTGACCATGGCCTGAGATGTGTTGGACACCACTTATTACGCGGATTGGTGAGAGGGCCCTTCGAGGTCAGGCTTTTGTCTGTTTCGACGGAAAATTTGGAGAAGACGAGGTCATGGCAAGAGGCCATGTATTCATCAAGTGTCGTGGGCCGGGTTTGTTCCTCTGCTTCGTCAGCACGTTGTCGCTCCTCCTGTCGCTCTCTCTCTGCTTCGTCGGCGCGTTGCTGCTCTCTCTCGGCGCGTTGCTGCTCTCTCTCGGCGCGTTGCTGCTCTCTCTCGGCGCGTTGCTCGGACTGTTGCAGGAGCCTTTCAAGTTCTTCTACACTCCTCGGTTGGGCCATCGGGTATTGCTGTAGATGCTTGGTGGATGGAAAACGGAGATTCGACATTCAAAACACACTTAGACCAGACGTCACGCTTTACGGAAATGCGTTGCGGGGGGCGACTACCATTTCTACCGGGATTACCTCGGATATAACTCAGGACGGGGTGGGGCCACACCTTCGGTAGACTTTGGGAGCAATGGAGTGCTTACGTAGTAAAGAGCTGGAACGTGGTCGCCCCTACGTGCACCGCCGGCGGTGCAAATAGAATCACGTGACCATCGCACCGCCGGCGGTGCGAATAGAATATATTATATAAGCTAAAAAGGGGTAACATATCGCGAATTGGCCCTCCAATTTAACGGTCAATAGCTTCTTCAGTATTAATTCAACGATCAACTTCTTCTACAATATTAATTCAACTTGTCGCGCCTTTCTTCTGCTATAATGAACCCAATTGAGGGTCCCTGTCGCTTCCCTAATAATGCCCTTCCTCCTAAAGGCCAATATAACTCACTAGAGGACCTACATGCAGCAGCCAATGCTTGGGCAGCGCGACAAGGTTATGCCTTTATCACTAGAAGATCTCGGAAGACTCCTAATAGGAGGAAAGTAATTATCTTCTAATATAACCGTAGAGGAGGGCGCCCTCCTCCCCCTAAAGCCTTAGATAAATAGCAGCGGGTTACTATAATACGCCGTATAGGATGCTACTTCTCTATTATAGCAAAGGAAGGCCTATATAGGACTAAATAGAGTCTAAGGCATCGTCCCAAGCCTGGTTTTAGTTAGTATAATCACGATCTAAGCTTTAATTAGGTGGCACATCTAACGCTTCGTTAGCTATTAAGCCTAGAGAAGTTAATAGTTTACTAACTCGCTAATGCCGGCATTACGCTAAAAGAGATTAGATCCTATTTACGCATGAACTTAGATATGCTTGCTATATAGAAAGATATCTATAACTATATTGCACGTAGCAAGCGGGAGCTTGCTAAAGGTTAAAGCATTATACACGCCCTTAATAATTAGCTTAAGAGTAAGGGCTTCTAGAGTTAAATACGCCTGGACAAGAGTAGCAGAGTTATAATAGTATTATTTATATATCTAAAGTCACTAATATACCTTAAATCATACCCTAAAGTACTTATATTAGACTATATATATAAGACTAATAAGTATAAGATGCCTTTTCTTAATATAGTTGGTATTAATACTTGCTAATATTCCTTTTATATTATATTTGTATTCCTTAGCGGCGAGGAAGAGGATAACTTTATCTAGGCTCTTAAACGGTTATAGTATATATATAAGCTTTATAAAGCAGCCCTTCTATCTATAATACTTATAGATCGCTGCCTTGCTTATATAAATGCTATTTCCTCTCCCTCTTATTTCCCTTAAGTAACCTTAATATTATACTTATAGCATATTAATAAAGCAATTCTAAGCCATTATATGCCCGCATTTATTTAAGACTAAAACGATCCTTAAGGGCAAAAAAAGTAAAAGGAATTCTATAGCTCTTGGCATAAGATTATAGCCTTACTAACTAAGGATATTTATAACGAGAGGCTTAAGAAGTTTAAGGAGCTCTATATCCGCAATTATATTAATAAGGTAAGCTATATTATAGAGACCTAGCTAGATCTCTATAAAGAGATGTTTATTAAGGCGTAGGTTAACTAATACCTTTACTTTAAGTAATATATTATATTATAATATAAGGGCATTTATAGGCTTATTAAAGCTTATTTAAAAACCTCGCAAGTTAACCTCTTTAAGTCCTAGAGGAGCATTAAGCTTATTATAATAAATTAGCTTGCCGAGCTCGAGGCAAACTAAGCAAGGCAGCATATCACTATACCTCTTCCGCTATCTAGGGCATTATATAATGATATCTATAGTTAGATATCTCATAAAGCTCTGCGGAAGGTTAAGGCTTAACGGTAATAGCTATTAAAAGAACATCCTGTATATATAGGGGCATTTACTAAGACTCTTAGTCTGCTTTATGCTTATAACTTAAAGCCTTTATTAAAGCAATATAAGCCACTTTTGCTATATTATTTCCATTTATATTAGCACCTCTAACGCCTAGGAAGCCCTTAGATTATAATTAAGCCTCGCAAGCTATTCGATCGTCTAGCAGCTAGCTTAACGCTGCCACTGACAAGCATATAACGCGAGTCTTATGCATTTAAAGCTATTAAGAAAGCAATATAATTAAAGGCACCGCTAAAGTATTTGAGATATTATTAGCAAGGCCACAATATAAGGTCTAAAGTATGCCCCTTATATTATAAACATTTATTGCAGGCTTTTGCCTAAACCTCTATAATAACGCATATAATAATATATATATCTACTCGCTCGGTAACTCGCTCATTATCCCCATCAGGATCCTCTATTATATCCGAGACTATAGCCATTATAATAGCACGTATAGAAACTCATATGCTATCTCCTCTAGCAGCCGGGTTAGCAACTATTACTATAGCAAATATAGCAGCAATGCCTATATTACGAGTTAATAACCCCCTTGCTATCTTCCAACGATATAAAGAAGCACGAGAGGCCTAGTATGCTATATTGCCTCGGGGAGCTATTAAGACTAATTAATAATACCGGAAGGCCATAAAGCTGCCTATATATTACTCTAAAATAGAGTATAATTAGTGCCTTAATTATAAGCAAATGGGGAGGCATTATAAGGTAGGAAATAGCATTAGGGACTAGATTAAGGAGGAGATAATGAGTTATCTTAATTAGGATAAGGCTAAGACCGAGCGGGTTAAACAGGATATAGGGAAAAAGATAGCAGAGCAGCTATTTATACAGCGGCGAGGGATGCAGCATATATGGGATGCTGCTAAAAGAGATCGTGAATTATAAGAGGAATTATATAGAGGTGGGAACCCCCCTAACTAACATTTGCAAGGTTAATAGGAAATATAATTAGTATATATTATTATAAAGAGAAAGAAAAGGCAAATAGAGGCTGTTTCTGTAGATAGAAGAGGGATATCTCTTGCTTATACACGATGTCGCTTACATAACAGATTGTATTCGCACCGCCGGCGGTGCGAATAGTCACGTGATTCTATTTGCACCGCCGGCGGTGCACGTAGGGGCGACCCTGGAACGTTCATCCCGTACTAATTCCCGTGCTGGCGCAGCTCATGACTTGGCTAGATATGCCGAATGGAATTGCTGAGCAGATGCAGCTTGGGTAAATGAATTGGCAGTCATTAAACCACGACTACACACATTTGAGTTTCCACACTGAGCCCCTTCCACACCAAGTGCCCTTCCACACTAGCTGCAGCCTCCAGGCGACACACAACGCCACAGCCACTGCCTCCGAGCGACACAGATCATCACAGCCACATGCAGGCCAAATATCTCCAATAAGCTTCGTCTATATATCAACGGGCCTTGTCAAAGAAGCTCATTGAGAAGGATTGAGGGGTTTTCACTCAGGAGACCCAGGACGTTGTAGGGGCTCCCGGCTTTCTATCAAACTATCCCTAGTAATCATGGCCTAGCCGTAGGTGCTGATTCAGCCGGAAGATGTGATGCAGATCGATGGGATCACTCCTAGCCACCAGAGGAAGCGGCGCCGTTGCTTT
>JABFEV010000896.1:0-26625 GCA_013618395.1 Fusarium domesticum | reverse complement strand
CACCCGCCCTTAGTCATTCCCCCTCTATACTCTGTACCTGCGCACGCCCATTTCCTACTCGCTTCAACAACTCTGCCCTGTAATGATTCTTTTGGTGCTGGACTTGCTTCAATGAAGCAGTCATGCATCGCAAGCTCTTGGTGTTGGTATTACCTACACTGTGCTTTTTGTTGATTGCTACGAGTTTATATCTTGGTCGCGATCATTTGACGCGCTTGTCCGACTTGTATCTTCCTTTCCGCCATGAAACCACGCCTTCGGAGGCGGCCACAACCTCAACCTCAGCCTCAATCTCCATCGCAACCACAATCACGACGACGAACGCAATTCCCGAACAGATAAATACTCCTACGATTACTCAAGGTGTTGCGCAGACCAGCGTTTCTCTCTCGAGCGATGCTGTAACATCAGCAACCCCGTCTCCAATCCTGGCAATCTCAAATGGTAGACATCACACGTTCGCGAACCAAGTAAGACAGCATTCTAACACTCTCCAGGAGCCATTCTCGACGCTCAGCACATTTCTCCTTACATCTCAGCCATACTCGATCCCTCTGCAACACACCTTCCTCGCCTCCAATGCCCGCCTCTAGACACTGGTCGATACGACGTCCTGCGAAATACATGGGGTGAACGATCAGATATAGACCAACACATCGATTATTTCTTCGCTCTCGACTTGCGCAACTGCCTAGAGCTTCTCCCACGCCTTCTTGGCAGCATAGTCGAGGCCATTCGTTTCTTAGGCCCCCACCGATGTGCCTTGTCAATAGTCGAGGGCAACTCGCCTGACGGCACCTCTGATGTGCTTTCTGCTCTGGGGCCCTTTCTCCACGACGTAGGCGTCGCCTACTTCTACAATAGCTCCAAGATCAATCCCACCAAGGGCTCTCGCATCGGCAAGCTGGCTCAGTTGCGCAATCTAGCCCTCAACCCTCTGTACAAGGGCGAGGTCAACGCCGCAGAGGACACGACTGTCCTCTTTATCAACGATGTCGCAGCATGCGCAGAAGATATCCTCGAGCTTGCCCTACAACGCCGCAACCTCAACGCCGACATGACCTGCGCCATGGACTGGACCTTTGTAGGACCGGATCCGACCTTTTACGATATCTGGATCGCTCGAACCATTCATGGAGATTCGTTTTTCGAAGTCGGTGCAAATGGAAACTGGAACTCAGCCTGGAATCTCTTCTGGAACGCACCCGAAACCAGGTCTCGTTACAATGCCCAGCTGCCTTTCCAAGTGTTTGCCTGTTGGAACGGCGCAACCGCATTTACAGCAGCGCCTCTATTTCACGGACTTCGATTCCGTGATGTCAATAGCGATAAGAAGGAGTGTTTTCAGGGTGAACCTCAGCTCTTTTGCAAGGATTTGTGGTCCAGAGGCTACCGTAAGATTGCTGTCGTGCCAACAGTCAATTTGGAGTACTCGGATGAGAAGGGTGCAGATATCAAGCGTCTGAAAGGGTACGTGTCCGAAAAGGTCAAGAAAGAGGAAGATGCCAACGGTATCGAATGGGTCTTTGATCCTCCAGGGGAAGTACGGTGCATGCCAAACTGGGAGAATCAGTCCTGGCGCGCGTGGAATGAGACTCTACGTTAGGGGTTAATCTATGTGTAGAATTATAGCACGATGTTATGGAGTTATGATCTTTTGACAAAGAAGCCTATTAGAAGGAATGCAAACTATTATTAATAACCATCAGTCCTTCTTTTCCTTCTTCCACTTCTTGGGAACTCTCACAAGCCAATACAATGCCAAAGCTCCAAAGACGTTAAAGACGATAAACACCCACATGAGCCCAAAATTTCGCCACCTATCTTCATAAGAAGACTGAACACCCTCGAGAAACTTGTTCGTATCTCCAGTTGTGCAGAATTTGCAAGAACTCGTGCTATTCTCGTCAACCAAGTAACCGCCAGTCGCTGCGATATAGGTCTCGAGGTACTCTCCGCAAGTTTGTCCCGACGGGGGAGGGAAACTGATGAACTCGTTGGCTGCACAGACAGCGTCCGCATTTCCAACCGCCGTTGAGAGCATAGCTGATACCAGGTATGTGAAAGGACTGACGCGATACATGAAAATCCAAAAGCGCGGAAGACTGTTTGGTGGTGCCAGAACGCCGCAAAAGATGAGGCACATCATGAAAAGCAGGTTGGCGATGTTGCCACCATTCTCGGCTGACTGACACCCTGCAATGATGAAATCGGTAAAAGTGCAGGTAAATAGCATGAAGGTGAGAATTAACAGAAACATCAGGACGCCTCGTTCCGTGACGGCGTCGGTTGGTTCGGCGTTGCGATATAGGCCAATGGGGTAATACCAACAAACATATATAGCAACAGCCATGAGTGTATTCCACGGCAGCTCGACAATGATCTGACTGAGGATAAAAACCTGCCAGCCATAAGTCTTGGAAGGCCGTTCTCTCACCTCGTACAGGTCCCGTTGTACGACAAAGTGAGGCATTGTCTGCTGAACCATCTGACCGAAAACAGTCAGGACTTGGAAAATTGCAAACATCTGATTCTGTAGACCGAGTAGCGTATTCGGGGCTTTGTAGAATACAAACCCTACGAATAATGCAACTAGAACACACAAGACGGCTTTGGAATAGATATAGGAGGGCGTGCGCCAATATTGTTCAAAGACTCGACGTGTGACCTGGACTAGTTGGACGCTGAAGGGCGCTGCGAACTCGTCGTGGAGAGATGGATCTTGTCTGTCTTCTTGTTCGGATTTCTCTAGATTGTGGTGGGATAGTCGTTGGATTTCTTGCTGGACACTTGCTGACTCGGGAGAGTCACGCCAGATCTGTGGCCAGTCGAGTTCCGTCGTCGACCCTGGAGCTGCACCGATGACTTCAAGCATCCATTCGGCAGGGTTCGATTCTGTCAGGCAAGGTGAAGCCCCCTTGTTCTCGAAATAGTCAATCATGGTCTTGGAACCATCTCCAACGTCTCCAAAGTATACCGTTTTGCCGCCTTTGGCAAGGAACAAAAGCCGGTCGAACCGTTGGAACAACATGGCGGAGGGTTGATGGATGGTACAGAGGATAGCTTGGCCGCTGCGAGCTAGCTTCTCAAGTAGATCCAGAATGGCCCATGAAGTCTGCGAATCCAACCCTGAAGTTGGTTCGTCTACAAAAAGAAGAACTGGTGGTTTCGCCGCGAGCTCAACGCCGATAGTCAAGCGCTTCCGTTGCTCTACGTTGAGGCCCTCACCTAAAATGCCAACGACTGCTTCGGAGTATTCCTGCATATCGAGCATTTTGATAACTTCGTCAACGTATGCTAGTTTCTCCTTGTCTGGGATGTGTTTTGGCTGACGCATTAATGCTGAAAAGTTTAGGGCCTCGCGGACGGTTGTTGTGGAGAGATGAAGATCCTGTTGTTGTACGTAGCCTGTTTTTCTCTGGAATGATGCATCTCGTGGCTCGTCGTCGACGAGTATTTGACCCGATGTATCGCCCATGCTTGTGCGGTCGGCGAGGCAGTCGAGAAGGGTTGTTTTCCCTGCTCCAGAGACTCCCTGGTTTATATCGTTAGATGTAAGTTGCAGCATGGAGGGTTAGAACATACCATAAGTGCTGTCATGGTCCCTGGTTTAACCCATCCAGCGACGTGGTCTAGAATCCGCCTGTTCTCACTCTTGATCTTGACATCGTAGCAAACATTGTTCCAGTGGAAGACGCTCGTCGACTTTTGGAAACCGGAGAGCTCAGCGTTGTTAGAGCTGTGGCTCTCTGCAACAACCGCGGCAGCCGAGTTGGACTCTGCATCGTTGTGGTGTTTTGCGAGTTTATGACCTCTTCGAAAGACGAGAACCTCGCCTTTGGACTTTTTGGCACTGACGAGTTCTGCAAAGCCCATGTACGTGGCTAAAAATAATATAATAAAAGCAAATACAATGCCAACGTTGCGCCACTTGTGTGCGTGGAAGTAACTGAAGGAGAGGTTGATGTACCTGTCTCCGTCAACCATAATATTACCCTGAACAGAGCCAACGGTCGAGCATACTCGGTTCTCGGCGTCGACGTTGGCGTACTGCGGAAAGGCTGGATTTGGAATGAACGATGCACATTCGAACTCTCGGTTATGGAATTCATTAACCATGAGAGATTCAAACGCATATGCCAGGGGGTTAATGTAGTTGATCCATCTGCACCACCCGAGCATATAGTCGATCTGGATCACAAACCCAGTAAAAGTGACCAAGGCCAGAATAAGTATTGCAGCTGGAACCATGGCCTGTGAAAGTGTTCTTGAAGCCGAAGCGATGGTGCGGAAGATCATGCTCATACATAGTGTTGTGATGAAGGAGACTAAAATGAAGAAGAAAAAGGCCCCAGGCTCACGACGGAGGTTTGTCATGAAGTATAGTGTCAGGTTGTAAGTGAAAGCTAGACAAGTTAGAAGAGTTCTCGTACTGTTTGAGGTTGTGACTTACTGTTTAGGATCTTGTAGGGAAGATCACAGAGCATCGATGCGACCGCCTCGGACGAAGGGTGATATAAAGCATATCGACTATGTTTCTCGACAATTGGCCGTTGGGAATACAGCGTAAGGATCTACACTCCTAATTAGAAGACAGTCTTATCAAAGAATCTCTGCAGACGTACCTCGAGAGCGCTTGAGAATGCATTAGATAGGCAAGCCAGGAACAACAGAGCTCCTCTCTGGTAGAAGCTCGCCGTATCGGACTTCATGTTGAAAAACACACTTCCTACAATCAAAGCCATGAAGAAATTTCCAATCAGCGCCGAAAGCGTTAGACTGGGGTCGCATACGAGACGGCGGAATCCCCGCCAGACACATAGTGAGATTTGCTGCCAGTAACTCATCGTATACGGGCTTTTCCTGCGTTGCCCCTTCGCCTGGACTGCTCTCTTAACTGCTCTGAACTGTTCGGCTTCGGGGCCGTTGATGGGGTTTGTTTCTTTATACTGTGATATTTCTCGCTGGAGCTGGGTATAGTTGGATGAGGCTTTCCAAGCGGCGGCAAAGTCATCAGGTGTGCGGGGAGCCTTATTCTCAAACCCCTTTCTAACGAGTCTCTCGGACGGGCTTGTCATTGAAGTCAGAAAGTCAGGCGTCGTTTGCCGAGCTGGACATTCGAACCCAAGATCGACAAAGTATTGCCGCGCAGCGCTTGTATGGCCAAAGAAAATCTGTCGTCCTTCGTAGAGAACCAGTGCCTTGTCGAAAACATCATACGCAGCCTGAGGAGCCTGGTATATCGACACAAGCGCCGTTGTCTCAAACATCTCAGCTTGGAGTCGTAGCGTTTTGCAAAACTCGATGGCATTTGCAGAATCGAGACCACGCGTGGAGTTATCCCAGCATTGAAGTGATGCGCCACTGAGAGATGCCTCGGCGATAGTGACACGCTTACGCTCCCCTCCAGAAACGCCGCGGACGTATTCGTTCCCTACTCTTGTGTCGATGGTGTGGCTTATTCCTAGCATGGCCATTGTGACGTCTCGGTGATGCGTGGTAAAGGTTTCTCTGTCGATATTACTGGGCATCTGGCGTGGTGCTCGAGCGTGGGCTGCAAAGGAGAGTGTGTCGCCGACGGTGAGTTGGGGGAAGTGAACGTCGACTTCTGCTGTGTAGATGGCTTCGCCTCGGTGCTGTGAATGCATTTCCTCGGCCGAGATTCCTATTATTATTAGATTTGTTTAATTTATGCCTTGCTTTGAATGAGGATCTCACCTCTGTAGTTGAAATATGCATCCTCGTTGACGTAAATCCCACTTGTTTCTCCGGCGATGGTCTTGAGAAACGTCGAACACCCTGCGCCTGGTGGTCCGAGAACAACCAACATCTCACCACTTTGCACGACTCCATCGAAATCACGAAGAATGTCGATGCGGGTCTTGCCATAGCCCATCAGCCGACGCGGAATCCCAGCTAGCTCGAACCAAACATTGGCCACATTCTTTTGGTAGTCCGTTGCTTGTCCGTAACCAAAGACGCTGAGGTTTTGATAGCAGACGCCCATTTTTCTCGACGGCATGTTGTTGTCGGCACTCATTTTTACAATGGACTTTGCCCATGCTAGAGCTCTGAACTTTTCGCTCTTTGGGTTCAGGGGGCTGTCTTGGTCTGCCTCGAATGGGTTGCCGGTTATGGTTGAGTGTTGGCTTTGATGAGTGTATTGCCGTGCAAGGTCACGGACAATACTTGCTCTTCGTTCAGTCTCGGAATCTTGGTCTTCTTCGCTCGTGTCTCGCTTGCGGCCGATCTCATCTTTGGTAGATTTGGTGTCCGTAAGGTGGTCGTCTGTGGTTGAATCTGGGCTGGTGCTGGGCGAGATTGTCGTACCGTGAACTAGAAGCTGGTTAAGCTGCCGAGCTTCGATAGAAGTTGATCTCATGTTGTTTTCGTTTTTTGGCAAGGCTAGGTTGCCATCGGCATGTATGGAAGCCATGTTGGATAATATGATGAGAAGATGATTTGATAATAACAGATGAGAGATCAGAGCTGGGAGAGTGTCAACGCATCGACAACCCACTCAGTGCTGGTCCCTGTGCGCAAGTTCTAAATAAAACAAGGGTGTATTTAGTTCCTGTGGTAATTGAATCGCTTCCCGGTAGGCGAGAGTCCGAATTCTTGACGCTCCTGGGGAAATCTCAATTTATCAAAGAACAGCCAGTAGGGGTTTCGGATGCTGCAGAACCCGATAAAGTATGCAGGCACAGACGTCAGCGGAATCCGGAGACTTGCCAGAGCCCGTCGTATGAACTTGTTCAATTCTAGAAGCCGCAGAGCAACTTCCAGTCAACCCATATGTCGCAATGTGGTAGGGATTGCTCGGGGCGTGAACCGAGCCCGATATTCCGGCCCTTACAGCCCTTTGCCAGGCCCAGCTTGACCTCATAGCAAAACACCCTTGTTTATGCTTGTCGTGGCTCGAGCCAATCAATGCCGTACTGCTTGATGGGTTATTTGAAAGGTCATGGCTGGTTCGCACATGGATCCGCTTGGCGTCCTAATGGATGCTTTGCCAGTTGTGAATCCTTACGGTTGAGATCGAGACTGACAATTTGGGTGTCGATTATTATCCATCATTTATGTGACATATGCTCGCCGACTGATTTAACAGATCCATCTCTCCACCAAAGGTATCAGCTCGATACAGTATTAACTGAGATGCCTCCCATCAACACCAGCCAGCCCAAGCCCTCGAACCCACGCGTGTTAGCCTGTGTTTTATGCCAGCGAAGAAAGAAAAAGTGCGATAAAAAAAGTCCATGTTCGAATTGCGTAAAGGTGATTTGATGCTATCGTGGATAAATACAACAAGCTAATTCGGCTTCAGTTGCACGTAGTCTGCAAGCCAAGCACACCAGCTCCTCCCAGGAAGCGCAGACGACCAAATCAAGAACTGCTCGAGAGGTTGGCGAGATGTGAAGAGCTTCTACGACATTGCACTTGTATTCGATTACCGACTCCGGAGAGTCTGCCTTCTGACAAAGGGTCTCCGCCGTCGATTGGAACCAACACCGTCAAGAGGGAGTCAAATCCAGCAGATAGGAATATGGATCACTCTCTTGCCTGGCTAGATTGAAGGGTCTTGCAAAAACGCCTGTTTGGTAGTGTCCTTCGAAGATGAAAGGATGTGGACCGAAATTCTACTAACGATTCACTTAGAAGATACCCTCCTTAAATCTCACTCGACGGCTTTGCGCACGAAGCTGTCTATACTGATCCGACCCAGCGAGAAGCACTTTTACGTACAACAGAATGTCATCTGGGCCTTTTGTTAATTCCATAATTACGAACAATCCGTCGTCGTCGCTTTATCGAGTCTAGTGAGCCCGAGTCACGAAACCGCTCCATTGACGTTACACTCCCATTTCGCATAACGGAGAAATCCAGGAATCCGTTGTCGATACTCCTCCGGGGCCTCGTCGGTCCTCGGACAGATTTAGTTCCCCCTCATGGCCGGGGTTTCGGGGAGCAAGTGGTCTCATCAGACAATTATGGACTGAGTTAGATTTGATCGGGTGATCACCCTCGCAATGATGCCACACATCGAACATGGCTCACTGATGTTGGATGGCACCACGAGTAGTGAGTGGGTTGGTTTGGATTGGGCAGTCATAGGGCGTCTGACAAACCCCGCATGGTTCTGTATGGTTGATAGTGATCGGGGATTAAGCTGAGTCCGTTCCCGTAACGGTGTTGTTATGGTTTGCTGTAAGTAGAGATCGAGTATTAATTCAACGGTTCGGCTGGGCAGGAAGGGTTAATTGTGTATGGATGCATGGTTGCTTAGGTATAGAACGAATTAATCGAAGCTCAGAAATTACATGCACCAATACGTATTGACATGAGTGACTGTGGTTCGGTTGAAGGAGTCTGTTACCTATTCGGAGCAGCTGTAAGTAAACGATTGGTATCCTCTTATATTTGAGTATAATGACAGGGACATAAAGTTTCATCTACTTCTAAATCAATATTTCGGGTTCCTGAACTGTTGTGACATTCGACGATGAGTTGTTCTGGGTAGATCAGGTGATATCCACACACAACGAGATAATGTCAGCAGTTAACTGGTGACTCTTTCATTCAATGATACACCAGGTTTTTAGAAGCGTCAAGAAATTATTCAAACTGATTCGTCCTCAAGAAATAGATAACACTAATACTCTCTTTAAAATCAGATATTTTCCCACTGGAGCCCCAAGTCCATGGACAAAAGACCCAGGGCATATAGTGCTTCCTCCACTTGACACTTTTGACCATCAGTGATTAGCAGGAATGAAATTGTTCCTCAAAACCATGGTCTGGAACACATAATAGTGCTATACAAACGGTTAAGTAGTATGGGAGCTGTGTGGCATCGTAGTACTACGTACGTAAACATCCCGGGATGAATGCTTGGCCAAGTTTGTACTTGGAACTGTTTACGGTTAGAAAGTAAGCATAGTAGTATCTGGCCCCCAGTTTACCCCAGACGAAGAATGGCCGATCTACCCCAATTGTAGATCTTTTACGGAGTACCTTATGCCCGGTTGCTCACTCTGAGATGCATGTTTATCTTACTCGACGACGCAGCAACCCCTTTCTGGAGTTATCTGATACCTAGCAAAGAAAAACATCAACTTCACTACATACAGAAGAATCAGAGGACAACAAACTGGTAAATGTGAATAAGTAGACATTCTTGCATTGTCGTGATTTACTCTGATTGGTTCATGTACTAACTCCATGTTGTTGGTTTACCCCAACCTCTTCCCCCTGCACTCGGCCAAGCGGGTTCTCACCATGAGAACATCGCAAAATGACGATCCCCCATGTTCATGTGTGGTTCTTAGGGGCAGATAACAAGGTAATTTACTCAAGAATGCACTGGTCTGGTCCAAGAGCCCGCTTACCTTGGTTACTAGTTGTATGCCTCCTTGTCTTGCGCTTTGTTGTCAGGCCTTGCTCACGAGGCCAATGTGTGCATTAAGAAACATCATACAAGCCGCAGAACATACGAGCTTTCGTCCAACGTATCACATTGACTTACTCGAGGTTAGTAGCCTCTCCAACGATGGCGGCCAGAATCGACGTTTGGCTTCCAACTAATCTGCGGTACAAGCTAAGGCTTCTCCGACTTAGCGCTGGCTTGTTGATGGTGCTACATACACAGCCCGCACAACTAGGCACCCAAAACGAGATGCTAGGCGGCGGCTACGTGAGGGTGTATCGTCAATAAATATAGGTATACCGATCATTGATCGTGATGCGGGATGGTTGATTCATATGGGTATGTCTCAGCAACAGGGGGTTGAGCACTGTTCAACAAGGGATCAAGGAATAATCGCTCTTTCTGCCCTCTGACCTCCTCGTTTACCTGGTGTCTAACACGCCCTTTCCCTCCCTCTAGCTACAATTACCAAGTACGCATCCTCGGAGTCGCCGTGTGCTTCAGTCTAATTTCCCCGCATTATCTCCTATTCTGGCATGAACTGTCTTTCCCGTCAATCTACTCCCTCACACAGGATCACCATGACACCCTCGTTCTTCTCCCGCGTCCAAGCCCTCTTTTGTTGGCCTGGTCCCGTGGCCAGTTCGTGAGCGACTGTGTATAGAGTACACCCTCTCGGTAGCGGAAGCAAAGTACTGGGATTTCAGCCAAGTCTGCACAGCTAGATGATCCATGTATTTTCTTCCTCAAGGTATCACCCCCCTGCAGCTGCCAACAGTCTGAAGCCTGGACAAAGACTAGAAACTGTGGCAAAAGGTTGGTACAGATTAGCATTGAGATTGAGTACAGTTCATAGTTTCACTAGTGCGACACACGTTTCGAGTAAATTAAGCATAATTCAATAACTAGCTATATACGGCCATAGATCATCCATCTCATAAACCCCACCTCATCATTCTGCAGCTGCTTCATCAATCATGACCTATTGTCTAGCACATCTGGTAGCCCTCAAGAAGCAAGTTCCTTCTAAAAGTTCAATTGACATGTCGTTGGCATTTAGTACACGTAAAAGACGTTGGTCTCATCATCCTGTGATCGGAGCTTGTTGTTACGTCGCTTCAAGATGACCTTGGCAAGCCAGGCCAAAGCAGCGGTGGCGATACTGAAACCGGCGCTACTACCCATGGCGATGGCGTATCGGGGCTCGTCGCTCTTGGGCCACAGGTAGGGCGTCCAGATGAAGCTAATGTTCATGATCATAGTAACCATGCTGATAGCCACGGCCTTCTTCTCCTTGGTCTGACCACATACGGAACCACACCAACCAAGAATAAGGCTGTTGACGGCATAGGTTCCGATGGTAAAGATGATCATGCAGACGTAGCGTCCAGCAGTGTTCATCGTGCAAGCGGCAGCAACGAAACCCACGACAGCGACGGCCTTGGATACAGTGATGTGCCAGGTTCGTTCGTTCATCTTGCCAGACCAGTAAGAAACAAGAATGGTGCTGCCACCGGCGATAAGGTAGGGGGGGCAGGTGAGGACAAGGGTGATGGTGGTGTTAAAGCCAAGGGTCTTGACAACGCTGGGGAACTATTAATTGTTAGCATGTCGTGCAACCATAGAATTGAATCTGGCGTCACTTACAAAGTTCTTGAATCCATTGGCGGCCAGATGCATGTGGGCCATGAAACAGAAGATCCAGACCACTGGATCCTTCGCAGCTTGCTTCAGACCCTTAAAAGTGCTGGTAGCACCCTGGTTACCGACAGTGTCGAGCTCCATGCGGTTGAAAGCAAGGTCACGCTCCCCTTGGGTAAGCCACCAGGTAGTCTGGGGGAAATCAGGAAGGATAAAGTATCCAAAGAGTGCAATGACGAATGTAACTACACCCTGCAGGATGAATAGCCACTTCCAGCCAGCAAGGCCAGCGAGGCCGTCCATGCCATGGAAGATGCCAGCTGCGATGAGACCAGCAAAGGCAGTAGCAAGGATGTTACCGGTATAGAGGATGGCAATACGAGTAGCGACTTCTTTTCGGGTATAGAAAATGGAGAGAAGATAGACAGCTCCGGGGTAGTAAGGGGCCTCAGTCAAACCGAGGAAGAAGCGAGTGAGGAGAAGTCCCTTGAAGTCCTTGGCAACAGCAGTCAGGGCACTGACAACGGCCCAAAGCATCATCATACAACCCTGGAGGGGTGGAGTAAGCGTGACTGGTTAGTGTCAGACAGGGAGATATGCACTGCTTACCATGTATCGACTGGGGCGAGTTCGGGTGAGGAACATGTTGGAGGGGATCTGTCCGAGACTGAAAGCATGAGCGTTTGTCACTGTCGCTTTTAGTCAAAAGGGAACTTACATGTAACCAACGAAGAGGATGGATACACAGGTTTGGTACTCTGGGTGGATCAAACGTATGAGCGGTGACGTCCTGGCGTTTTTCAAACCGCATGAGTTGGCTTACCAGTGCCCTGGAGGTTAAGGTCCTCCTCGAGTGTGTTGAGACGTGCCAAAGCAATGGCATTACGATCCAGGTAGTTGAGCCAGTACATGCTCCAGAGCATGGGCTTTTCGTGTTAGCCCCTGGTTTGATACGTCTTGTTAATGATAACTCACCATCATCCAACGATCAAGCTTCTTCACAAGGGCGATTTCCTTGGGATCGGTCTTCTCGTGGGCACCAGAGTAATCCTTCTTCTCATATGAAGGGATTGGCTTCTCGGGGTGCTCATCCTGAAAGATCTGAGGCTCAACATCGCGGTTGGCCTTTTCGCAACGGTTGATATCAGCCATGATGGTCAAGTGATAATCAAATAGAACAAAGGCTTGAAAGCGATGTTGTTCAAGTAAAGCTGGACAATGTAACTAAAGAGAGATGGTTCAGTTGGGTCAGGACTGTCAAGCGAAGGCTGCGTTGATGAAGGAGGAGAAACAAGATGATTTCGAGGGGATATCAAGGGCATTATGTAGATTTCGACTCATGGCCCAGCATATCTACCAACATCGATTTACAGGCTTGCTGCCGTTAACTTTCCCCATCTCTGCCCCTTCCTCTCCGCTCCTCTCGTCTCATCTCCACCTCTTCTCTCCGCAAAACTACCCATCACCTCCAAGGGTTGTGTGGTGCGGAGGGATGGGTTAAACGGTGCCCCATGGAGAGGAGTTGAGGGGAGGGGGGCCACGAGGTTGGGCTGTTGTCAAGTTCTCATATGAACTAATCCTAGGCTTGCAGTATGTCAAGGGCTATAAGCAGGGATGCCAAACTTATAAAACGCTTGCACCTTGAACTGACTACCCGTTGTCGGCTGGTCTGTTTCTTGTCACGAATATCAAATGTCATCAAGGTTAGTTGGTACGACCATGATGGCCAAGGCGGCCCAGTGCTTGTCCCGTCTTGATGCAGTCCGTTGCGGCAAGCCCTTGGATCATCATCCATTGCATCAGCCATTGACCCTCACATAACAACTGCTGTGGTTGGTCTCGTACGACTTGGGGGCACGGCAGCATTCAAGACAAGAGGTTATCATGCGCCAAGTGTGCCAGCATCACACCAACAACTAGATAGTGGGTGTTCATATTGTTGAGAACACCCACCCCCTCAACCACCATTATCATTTTTACCGGTCAACTTCGCTTATACAGAATTCAACCAATTGTATTCCAGTTAATATAAAAGCTATACTAATAGAAAGCCCTGACTTGGAGCTTTAATATTTGGTATTCCAACCCCTGGCCGGACGTACAGCTTCTTTGCGACGGGGGAGTAAGTTAATTAACTTGGTAATTAGGTCAGTAGTTATTGCCTCCCAAGCCAACTTTAAGCATTTAATGAATTCTTCTTTATCAAGCTTGCCGTCTTTAAGGTACTCTAAGTGAGGGAACATCTTCATGTTTGATTTGAAAGCCTTTTATACGTGTTTAATTGGGTTTAAATCAGGCGAATTAATGTGCGGGCTAGTTAATAAACTTAATTCCATGATCTATAAGAAACCAAGTTATGCTTTAAGCTGTGTGAATATAAGCATTATCTTGCTGGAATCGCCGAGTGCCAGTGTAAATAGAAAGAAGGCCTTCTTCTAATGCCCACTGATAACTGAGAGCCGTGCATCCTTGCTGATTTCCGTGTTGATCGCGTTCTATAATAATAAGGATTCCGCCTCTCTAGATGGCTGCCCAAACCATAACTAATACCTTCGACTTCCCATCCCTTCGAGTGTCATAAGGCCACCCACGCGTATTGACAGGGGTATGTAACTAATAAGAGACTAGCATATCAAATGTACATACTTTGCTAGCTAATTTTGCCTATGATGGAAGTACCAACAATCTGGAAAGCTGCAAATTGCTACATCACACTGTCGACAGCCCTAGAGTCGATATCTATTCCGTCAAAAATTTTACCGGCGCGTCCTGGCTTGCGACGCTTTGCCGCCTCTGGCTGCGCCCACGACCGCTGCGCAGGTGAGCCATTGGCAAGAATCGGATAATTCAGGCCTAATGGAAACGCTCCTGGTGTTGAAATTGATTTTAGATGGCTTGTTGTGGCGATACTGGGGGTCACCTCAATTCGCGCGAGGTTGTTGTGGAGCATTATATGGTATGTATGAACCGTTCTAAAGAGATTTATATGAGCAATAAACCTTACTCTTAGAAGGGGTAATTTACCTGCAAATAATCATCAATTCGGCGAATCCAATACCGGACATGCTTTAAGCGTTCCTTTGCCAGTTGACTATTTAGCATAATACGCTTTTTTAACCTCCATTTGCGGCGCCAATGCCGGTGTAAGTGTCGTTGAAGTGTCGATTTGCTGACTTCAACACCTAACTCAGCAAGGGCTTCGTCCCAAGTGATCTCGCGGTGCCGATTAATAAAAGAATTAATACGAATAATCTATATTTCCGTGAGCTTCTTTGGGCGCCCTTGACGGCTTCGTGAGGCGTTGTTATTGTCAAAAGTGACGGGCCTCACTTTGGAGGCATTGCCGAATGAGGCAATCGCCGAGTTATCACAGAAGCACGGGAGCGGAAGATCCCGCTGCCGGACCCACTTCTTTGGCAATATAGACCAATTAGAAGAAGGGTGAAATCTCCCTAATAAGGATCTCGGAAGAGGGGATTCGAAATAGGAAGGAATGAATGAATACACTTCTCACATTTGACAGTTATATTGTTCTTCAAAGCGGGCTTTGGTCTTGGATATTATGCCTGACGTGGTCCCATAATCCCTTGCAATTTGGGTAATTGACTTCCCAACATATACTTCAGCCACCATTGTAGCTCTTTGCTCGGGAGTAAATTCTTGATTAGGCCGGCGATTTTTGGTTATTTTAGCACCAAAAGAACTAGGATTACAAGGCATTGTGGTTGTGTTTTAGGAGGTTGAAGATTGATGCTTAGATGAAGGATTTCTCATGATGCAGGGTCATGGTGTAGCTTCTTCCAGACTTTTGACACGTGATTGTAGTTATGTTTCCTCTTAGTCCTTCTTCTACCGGTAGTCCTCCTATCTAGACCTAGAAGGACCCCTGACCTACATGGAATACCTGTCCTGGAAGGAGGCTAATGATGGACAAAGTTGCGGGGAGCTTCTAATGTGGATTACAGTGGTAGCCAGAGTGGAATCTAGACAACTGCTGGCACCCATCTTGTCCATGTCCCCCGCATCTCATCTTAGACCTAATCTCATTTGTCATCCCACCCGTCGTCCCAGTCCCAACTGGAGATTAAATAGCTCAAACCAGCATACCTGGGGGGCTGAGTAAGCTGGCTTAGAAACCAACCCCTCTCCTGTCGGAGAGGGGGCGACAGAACCTGTAACCGCGTCGTTGCTGTATCCCTATTTCTTGCTGTAACTTGATCACGAAACCACCATTTGAAGCCCAATTGATATATCTCGTATATCAATAGATAGCCTATCATTTATTTAATCAATGCCTCCATTTTCATCTAAATCAAGCAACGCTGCGGCCAAGGCGGCCCGGGCCTATCTCGACGGTGACCCCGCCACACGCATAACCCGGCAGCATCCTAACCCACCTCCCCTGACAATTATTCAGGCTGCCGTCACACATGGCGCAAAACCGGCCCTTACAAAGAAGTATGTGGCTCGCTTGAAGGCCGGCCAGACCCTTCCAACAGCTAGGAACGTCAAGAAAGGAGGCCAGCCTCCGGCTCTGACTGAGGCTGAGGAACTAGGCTTAGTTGCCTTCATTCGCTCTGTTGAGAAGAGCACATTTGCTGTGACTGAAGCATGCATTCGCAACTATGCTTCATTTCTCCGAAAACACCGTCTTCAGGGGCCTTAAGGAGACGTCTCTCAAGCTTGGGTTCGCCGTTTTAAGAAGAGGCACCCCGAGCTACAGTGTAAGGTGCCGAAGATCAAGGAGATCACTCGAGCTGGAGCCGAGCTTGATATCACGAGACTTAATGACTGGTTTATTGAGTATGAGAGCACTATTTCGAATGTCTCGATTCAACCCCAGAACCTCTGGAATTTCGATGAGACCCCTCTACAGCTTGGTTGGGTTAATCATAGCCCAAGGATCTTCTCAACCCGTATGAGAAGGTCTACACGACCAATTGTCTTCCAGCCAGGCAATAAGGAGTCCCTAACCTCTATGGATGCTATTAATGCTGCTGGAAGATCTATTCCTTCATTCCTTATCCTGAAAGCAAAGGTACTCTTAGAAGAGTATACATTCGCTCAAATCAACACTAAGGTGGTCCTCACATACACTGACTCGGGCTTCAACAATGACCATAGAGCCCTTCAGTGGCTCCAGCATTTCAACCGTCATAGCTTCGCTGCCAGCCCTAACTTCAAGGATCATACAATTGAAAGCTGGTTTGGTTATAGGGCCTCATTGACCCGGGCCCGTTGGAATGAGGGCCTCGCCTTTGCAGCCTCAAAGATGACTCGGAAGTCGAACCCTGTACATCGACTGCTACTTATGGATGGATTTTCAGCCCATGAGAACCCGGAATTCATCTGGTATTGCTTTAAGTTTGACATTATCCCCCACGAGCTACCTTCTCATACCAGTCATCTTATGCAACCTCTTGATGTTGGTGTTTATCAGCATCTTAAGCATAAGCAACGTCACGCCTTGACGGACTTTATATCAGCCGGCGGCCTTCAAATGACGAGGTTTGAATTTCTCGGCCAGTGGGACCGGCTATATAAGGCAGCCTTTATGGCTTGCCATATATACGCTGGCTTTGAGAAGGCAGGGATATGGCCAGTAAATAAGGACCTTATATTAGGGCCCTTACGTCAAGCCAAGGAAGACCTCGAAAGACCCCTATTTCCTAAGCTGCTCCGTCAGCAAGAGGTCACGCCACGGAAAACCAAGCTCGCGATGGCTTCAATTCAACGTGAACTCGACGTATTGGCCACTCCTGTAAGGAAGGTTGTAAGACAGGCTGAGGCTTGCCTTGACTTTGCAATCTTGACTAAAGAACAACACCAGAAGATCGTTAGGCTACAGCAACAAAGGATATTAAATGAGAGCCGTAGGACCCATACACGCCGTCGAATTCAAGGCGTTGAAGACGGGGCCTATACCGTTGAGGAATTACAGAAGAAGGTCAGCAAGAGGGCTCAAGAAGACCTTAAGAAGGTTCTCAAGCAGTCACAGCGCTCACAAGAAGCATTCTTCCATGGCCTTAGGCAGAAAGAAGCCGCAGCCTTAAGGGAGAAAGAAGGCCCTGGACCTCGAGCACGAGGCAGAGCTGCTGCAAAGGCCAAGGCAGTCAAAGCAGCTCAAGAAGCCTTGCGGGCTGAGGAATTGAGACTAAGAGCCCCAGTTGATCCCGATGATATTAAGCGTCGAGAATCACTCAGGAGGAAATGGGATAAGGCTGATGATGAAGAGCGGTTTTTTCTGCATCGAACGATGCCAACAACATACCTTGATGCCGTTCCTGAAATCGGCAAATGGTATACGGACCGACTTACACGAAGGCCTATGACCCCTGAAGTTGAGGAGAGTGGTGAGAGTGGATCTGAGGCTGACGTTGGTGAGGCCTCAGGTGCAGCAACTAAGCCTGACGATTTTATCTCGGTACACTCAAGTCCCTTAACAACGCAGTCATGCCAGGAAAGCGACTCGGACTCAAGCAGTATTACCATTGTTATGAATACGCAAGCTGATTCTTCAATTCGTGTTATTTTTAATATTCAACAGAGGTCTGATTCATTGCAAAACGACGATCAAGGGACTGATAACTTACCACGGCAAGATTATAGTGGTTGGGGCTATGACAGGGCCCCTAATAACTACAGTCACGACCCTGTAGGGGCATCAATTCACATGGGGGGGGGTGGAAGTTCCTATCCCAAAGTCGCGGCAGAGATAAAAAGTAGTTGGTTTAAATGCTCAGAACACCATATTGCTAGTTTTAATTAATCCCATCTAAAAATTGACGCTTAATTGAATCATAAGCTATCTATTGATCTATAATATATATTAATTGGGCTTTAAATGGTGGTTTTGTGAGCAAGTTAAAGCAAGAAATAGGGATACAGCAACGACGCGGTTACAGGTTCTGTCGCCTCCTCTTTAGAGGTGGGGGCATTTAAAATTCAACTCACCGGGTACTTCTAGAAGCCTGCACGGGCTATATCATTCACAAGGGAGAGACGCGGTTGAGGTGAGGTATGTCGTATTTTGCGATAACGCTAAGCAATTGTAAACATGAAAAAGAAACCAATCATCAGACCTCGGATATTTCCTATGTGAATAATCATCATCGTCATCATCAATAGCTCTTGCTCAGCATCCGTCCAACCTCGATAATCCTCATGACCGACTCAGCGCTCTCCTTGGTCAGCGTTTCGGCCTCACAGACGGCATCGTCTAGTGTCATGGGCCTCTGGAGAATGCACGCAAAAGCATCGATTCCAATATCGTAGTTCACCCTTGCTCCTTTACCAATAGTGCCCGCAATCGCGATGACAGGGAGCCCATGCTTCTTAGCTAGTCTCGCAACCTCAGCAGGAATCTTGCCCCGCGGCGTCTGGTCGTCGATCCCACCCTCAGCAGTCAGAACGAGGTCACATTCGTCAAACATGCTATGGAGATTAATGTACTGCGTCACAATTTCGTACCTCGGCCGCAAGTGTGCACCAACCAGTCGAAGACCTGTCCCGAGACCTCCCGAAGCGCCACCACCAGGAGCGACGTGCACGCTCCTGTCACAGAGCATCCGACTCGCGACATCTCCAAACGTCTCCATGGCGAGTGAGAGACGTTGCGTTTGCTTTGGGGTAGCCCCCTTCTGAGGGCCAAAGACGTTGGCGACCCCATTAGGCCCACAGAGAACATTGTGCCAATTAACGGCGACATCGATCTGGGTGTCCCAAATCCGGGGGTCCACCTCGGATAGGTCAATGGAGTCGAGTGTAAGGAGTGATTCACCGCCTCGAGCTATTGGCAACGAGCGCCCGCTGGCATCCAAGAGACGAGCCCCCAGAGCTTGGAGCATCCCTGCACCGCCATCACAGGTTCCAGAATCTCCGCAGCCGACCAGAATACGTTTGGCGCCAGCGTCTAGCGCAGCGAGCATGAGTTCGCCCACCCCAAACGTTGTTGTTTTGCCAGGGTTTCGCCGGCTAGGAGGAACTATGCTAAGGCCAGCGGCCGCGGCCATCTCGAGAATGGCCGTGCAAGGCTCCTCACTGCTGCTTCCGAGGAGACCAAAGAAGGAGACGATTGGCTCCCTGACAGGGCCGGTGATGGGAACCTGGTGAATCGATCCTCCTGTCACCGACACGATGGCTTGGGTGAAGCCCTCGCCACCGTCAACCAGCGGAACCTTTCGGATTGCTGCGTGAGGTTCTACGGCGAGAATGCCGGCCTCGATGCAGTCTGCAGCCTGGCTGGGTTGCAGACTACCCTTGAAGCCGGAAGGGCAGACGAGAATGCGGATGCTGGGCATGTCGGTAACGGAGCCCATGGTGCATGTATAAGAAGATGGGTTATATGGGGATGATGAGGAATGTGGTAAAGGTGTAATGAGAGAAGGAACCAAAATGTAATAGGGGCAGTCGGGATGTCTAGAAGTTCTAGATGACTGTTGCAGGATTGTGAAGTTTGAGAGTATAAGGAATAGTTAGGTGGTTTCTCAAACGAGTGCAGGTGTTGAGAACGAGTGTTGAGTGTTTAATTCGTGAGCGAACGAATGGCTTGTTTTTGAGTTGTGCTTTGAAGCTGGAGCGACTGTTGAAATAATGTTCTTGGTGAGTGATGAGAGAATTCAAGAAGCTAAGTTCATCCCATCGTGGCTCCTTTATAGAACGGCTCCTTGCCATGCAATGTGATATCTTTGAAACTCCAGCCATCCTACGCCTCCAGCTACTGATCTATTTTCGATGCGTCTGGTTATCCTCCCAGCTTCACCTCCTCATCTCCTTCTGCTCTCTCTACTCTCTCCTCTACCGATGCCATTCATGTCTCCAACCCAGCCTCACTCTGGTTAGGTCCGGATTTCTTTTCTTGGCGGTTGGTAGGGCAAGAATGAAGAAACGTCGACAGGAATAGTAACATGTCGTATGTCTTCCCTCTATCAAGGGCAAAAACTTATTTTGCAAGTGCCCGTCTTGGTAGCTCCACTCACGTCACTCAGGGAGGTCCAAGCCACGAATACTTAGCGAACAGCTTTCAAGCACGAGTTTACTTCTTGAGCCCAGTAAAGTTCAAGGGATCTGGAGGAGGACGCGTCATTGCAAGAGACTCAAAGCTAGGAGCCAGAACAGACAACCAGCTGACGAGACATCAGGTTCTAAGGCCCAAGCAATGGCTTCGGTAATCGAACGAGGAAAGAGGTCTTGCTTTGATCATTATGACTGAGGCAAACTGCTCCTTCCCGACGAAATAAAGCATGGCTTGATGTGTTCAAATTAAGCTCATGTGGGGCAGAATGCTTGCCTCATGAGGTTATTCAAACCGCATTTGACATAGCTGGCGAGACAGGATGAATAGCTCCAAGCTATGAGATCCTTGCAGGCAAGGTTATCGCAATAATCAGTATGTAAAAGCAAATTTAGAACAAATGCCAAGAAGCTGAAAGGAAGCCAAGATCGTTGTCACATAACTTTATCAGAGCTGTTCCTCTTGGCGGAACCCCCTTTCAGCAAATGAGATGCCTCGAGTATGAATGAGGTTGAGAAAAAGTCCATCAGCCACCACCATGACGAAGGACGCTCATCCTCCCAAGCAGGGGTCTTCAGGCATTAGAGCGGGGCGACGCGAGTCAAAAAGCAGCATCAGAGAAAGCTTCCATGACAAGGGGAAAGCATTACAAGCAAATGCACACGTGTTCCCCCAGTGCCACTGCCGTGAGCTTCCGTCCTTAAATTACCAGTGGCTCCATAATGGAACAGGCGTGGGAATTGTATTCAGGCTGTGCAACTAGCTACAGTATAGCTCAGTGCCCGTCACGGAAATCAGACTATGAAATGGACAACTTGAAGGCTGAGGTGGGCCTTGATTAATGAGATCCCCAGGCAATGGGCTGTGCAGATGTTTGGCCTACACGCAACATTCATGATAATGCTGGACGGATAAAAATGGAAACAAATGTAGTGTTTACAACCCTTGCCTGCATTCTTCAGAGTCGGTCACGTAGATTGATGAATAGATAAAAACGCCTCTTGCGAAGATCAATTTCTGCAAATTTCTCAAATCGAAAACACAAGACTTGGACAAACCTGACATTCGTTCATAAACCCCCATTCCTTCGCTTTACCACATTTCCAACATATCTGCTCCTCCACCCATGAGCCTGTCCTTAGCCTCCTGTCCCACACCGGCGTCATGAATAATAACCCGTCCCTTTCCCGAGCAAGCTCCATCTCTTCTCTCTGGAGGTCATGGAGTCCCATGCTTGAACCTCTCAGCACCTATGATAAGTCACGTCAAAATTATCCGTGGTTAGCCCTCGGACAACGGGACGAGGATTTATTAGCTACAAGACCTCTTTGTCGAGCAACCCCGATGCCTTCGCTATTTGAAGACCCGGATAGACGGGAAATTTCCAAGGAGTCTAACAGAGATGAAGAGAATCAATTTGATCCAGGGCCTTTGCTTGAGGATCAGGAAGAAGACCCTAATCTGGTAAGTCCCCTTTCTTTGTTCGCCAGTATGCCAGGGTTGAACGTTCTACACTTGACGAATCCATCATAAACACTTATACTGACTTGACAAAACACAAGGTCACATGGGAAGGCCCTCATGATCCCACAAACCCTCGCAACTGGACCCGTCGCAAGAAATGGTTCGCCACTGTTCTTGTCTCGTGTTTCACCTTCATCTCCCCAGTGTCCTCTACAATGCTGGCCCCAGCCCTTCCCGACTTGGCAGAAGAGTTCAAAATCACTTCTTCCTTCGAGACGTACCTCATCATGTCCATCTTCCTTCTCGCCTATGCCATTGGTCCCTTTTTGCTGGCTCCCCTGTCCGAGATGTACGGCCGTGTGGTCGTCCTCCAGTCGGCAAACATGTTCTATCTCATCTTCAATACCGTCTGCGGTTTCTCTCAGACCAAGACACAAATTCTAGTATTCAGGTTTCTGAGTGGCCTGGGTGGCAGTGCTCCACAAGCGGTAAGGCTGGCACACCTTCTCTGGGCTCGAGTGATGCCTTGACTGACAATGCTTCAGCTTGGTGGTGGAGTTTTGAGCGATTGTTGGCGTGCTGAAGAGCGAGGCACAGCACATGCTGTGTACAGTCTTGCTCCGTTTCTCGGCCCAGCGATAGGGCCTATCGGTACGCGAATCCTCTCATAACGACAAGACTACATCAACTAACACCCATCCAGCTGGAGGTTATCTCACACAATACATGAACTGGCGTTGGGTCTTTTGGGTTGTATCCTTGGCCGATGCCGTCGTCCAAATTCTGGCATTTCTCTTTCTCAACGAAACATATCCTCCAAAGATTCTCAAAATCAAGGCACAGAAACTACGAAAAGAAACCGGAAACAAGGCTCTGCACACAGAGTTTGAGACCCCGGACAAAACATTTCTCCAATCACTTCAGAAGAACTTTGCTCGGCCCTTTATCATGCTGTTCACCCAGCCAGCTATCCAGATCACTGCTTTCTACCGAGCCTATCTCTATGGACTCATGTACTTGGTGTAAGTGATCTCTATTTGATCCTAATGATTAGTACTGACAGTCAACAGCCTTGCTTCGTTTCCTCTTGTATGGGAGGAGCAGTATGACCAAGCACCAGGCCGAGCTAGTCTCAACTATCTTTCACTCGGAGTTGGATTTGTCATTGGACTGCAGATCTCAGGGCCCCTCATCGATAAGGTACGGCCGAAGAACTCTTTTCCAAAGCCCTCTCTAATGCATTACAGGTTTATGCCTCGTTGAAAGTCCGCTACAACCATCCTGGACGACCTGAGTTTCGTGTTCCCCTGATGTTTCCAACAGCCTTTGTTACCCCAGTAGGACTCATACTCTACGGTGTAACGGCACATCTTCAGCTTCACTGGATGTTGCCCAACGTGGGCGCCGCCATATTCGCCGCCGGGCTTATCCTGTCGTTTCAATGCGCCCAGACATATATCGTCGACTCGTATGAGAAGTACGCTGCTAGTGCTACTGGGGCAGCCGCTTTTGTGAGGACAATGGCAGGCTTTAGCTTTCCTCTGTTTGCTCCCGACATGTACAAGGCCATCGGCATTGCTTGGGGAAATGCTGTGCTCGCTGGAACTGCCATGGTCATCTGCTTGGTTGCGCCAATGGTACTGTGGCGATATGGAGTGTGGATCAGGAAGAAGAGCCCCTATTGTGCAGGATGAGACGATGGTATATGCCCTCTTACGAATTAATGGTCTCAATGCATCATGCGTTTGGTAATACTTGGTTTGTTTACAATATGGTGTATCATTAATTTAGAACTTGAAGTATGCTAGTTGCTCGCGTGCCTAATTTACGAGTGTTTGACATAAATCGACATATTCATTATCTAGCAAAGTCTTCTTTATATAAATATTATACAATATGAAAATAACTGGGGTATATACTAAGTCGTCCAATATAGCTTCGTGGACGCCAATTTACAATAACACGGTGGAAATAATAACCTCGGCCGACCATTAAACTCCATGAAACACCTTGACGACACCAGCTACTGATCGCTCAGAGCTAGTTTCTGTGTCGTCGCGCGATGTGCTGCGCATGCTTTCATCTTTGCCTTTCTTCAACTGATTGGGAATGCAGCCAGGAGGAGTGCGTCGCTCTTCGGGAGTGGCCATCTCGGACTTGATCTCGACCTCGTGTTGGGCGTAGATCTTGAGCGGCACTGCGTATGTGTTGTTGATCTGCTCCTCACTATCGAGACGATGCAGCGTACCGTCAAGACCACCTGTTCGAACAGTTGATCGATGGCCGGTAAAGTTAGTGCGGAAGTTGGTCGAGGGGTTCGTGGAGCGCTTGTGAGATGAGCCGTTGAAAGACTTGAGGTTGAAAATACGACGAAGCAATGTCCAGATGTAGGGAAGGTTGGCGGTGATGAGAGCCGTTGATGATTCTCGAATGTACCAAAAGGTCCAGTTAGAGCCGAAGGGTTCGTTAAAACTGTAGAACTTGTTGAGGATGGCTGAAAGGATCTGATCAGGGATTAGCATCCTGGTATCATCAATGGTCCGCATCCCACATGGTGCGGACATGGCGAGGTAACTCACAGTGAATGTGCCCAGCGCAAAGACACAACAGAGAACAGCCTTTCTCTTGGCTGGCAGCTGCGACTGTAGGAAGATGGGCATGGGAATAAGGATAATCATGATGTCGGATGAGATGTTGAGAACGGCGTTTGTGATGAGATGGTTCGTCGCGGCGGAGCATTGAGCTGAGATAGTGTAAGCAATCCATCGACAAGGCAGGAAAATATGCTTCGACGTACTGTTCTCTGGGGGAACAGCCCAGTATTGGCTGAAAGGCCTGCACCAAACTCCGAGGTAGAGGATCTCCATAACGACGAATCCTATTACGACATATCCAGCAACGATCTTGACGGCCAAGTTCTGTTTTAAACTCATCCTATGTTTGGTTAGTTATGGCCAAGGCAACAGCAGAGTATCAAAGGTTGACGAACGTGAGGCGGTTATACATGAGAAGCAGGCAGATCTTCATGGTCCAGATGGTAATGAGCTGCATCTCTTCGACAACCAGAACCATTTTGGATCCGAACACACGCTCATCGATACTGGCCTTCGTAAGCTCTGACTTGTCATTAGGGTCGATCAGGTTGCTATCGGTGTGCGAGATGATGCTCATGCCGGCCATGAGTACTGTATCGGTAACCTATATTGAAGAGTGTTAGATGGAGTCGCTGTCGGGGGAGAAGGGATTGGAATGACGGACCATGGCAAACAACATTAGATAATCCTCAACCTGCAACTTCTTAAAAGAACCCAACAACATCCTTCGTGAAACCCTACACCAGACATTCGTTAGATCCCAAAGCACAGCATCAAGAGCCGCTCTGTTCAACATACATCCTGCAGATGACAATAACCCATGTCAACGCATACCACGTCCATATTTCCGTGACGAAGGCCGACATGTTTGCGATGGGTAGGGTGTGTTGGTGAGTCGGTCAACGAGTAATGACCCTCGACGATTCAATGGATGGGCGGTTTAGTGTTTAGTGAGACCTTGAGGGATGGACAGCGACACAGCACATGGCCTTGTTTCTCTCCGATGGTCGAGAAGGCACAGGTCGGTAAACAACTGCTGTATACCGATATCTTTCGCCCGTTTTGGAGACTTGAAATTGGAATTGACTGGCAAGAAACTCCAGACTAAGCGCGCGCGGGGGGGAGGGGGCCGGGAAAAAAGAAGGAAGCAATTGCTTTTTATTCAACGGGACGATGATAAACGACGAGCTGCAACGGGGACGGGGGTCCTCCAAAAAAGAAGGCCCTCAGGGGCTTTCCTTGATCCGAGTTGCGTATAGAACTACGCCACTAACTTCTTCTCTGACTTTTCCATGCAGCCAGCAGACGCTGGATTGGGCACAGTCAGTTGGCCTTGAACGTCTCCAGACACACCAGTTAAGCCATTGTAACGCCAACCAGGCAGTCTCTTGTTAGTTGATGCCAGTCTAGGTGGGGATCAATGATGTCGATCCCTGTCAGTCCTTTGGTCAATAGGGGCTCCAGGCTGTATGGAACCTTGAAAGATCGTAAGTGCCATTTCCGAACCCTTTGAACGGGTCGGCGCTGTTCCGTCCTATGCCAGCATCTGTTATGGTCCCTGTCTTTACTTGACATTGAATGGTTGCAAATCACAATACACAGTTACAACTATACCTGTCGAACAGGGCTTGCTCTTGATTCGCCGAACATGGTTGCATCATGCCACGTTTTCGATCGCATCCTTCGTCAACCGAGCAAGGTACTGAGGCGCGCTACAGACTCGAAGCTGGCCAACCGATAAGCCCAAAGCCAGCAGGCTTGACGGATTTGCTGGGATGAACTAGGAGGGGAGTTTGGGCCGGCAGATCAGGAGAGATGAAGGATGCTCTTTTTCTCGGTATTGGATAAAGATTGATTGATTGATTCTTGGGTAGAGGTGGCGACTTTGTGGGCCCAAGATTTACAGTGGCGAAATGGCTCTTGGAAAATGGCGATGATGAGGTGGTGACTGGTGATACCTACAGTACACCCGCAAACATGTCCACTGAGGAAACTCTTTTAACATTCCGGGGGATCGTGAGCTATCGCCCTGCACAGGGTAACGGATGCTCTAGTCCAACTCAACTCACCTAGGGCAAAGTAGACGGGGAAAAAGCAGAGACAGGGGAAACGTCAGTGACAAAGGATTGCGTTACCGTCTCCCCCCCTCTCTCCGTTACTCTTCGTGGAGCATCCCCCACTACCGCAGACGAATCTCGTCTCGTCCAGGGGATAGAATGATGGGAACATTCTTAACCCTGTCGTCAACTTGGGACGTGCTCAAAGAACGCATTGACTCGATTGTTTCGCCCGGCGTGAGCTGACTCAAAGACGGCCCATGAAGACCCGCATCATGTGGATTCCAGCGGCCAAATAAGGCGATAAAGAGACACTGAACCCATGTCCTTCCTTTCTGGACGACGCCCAATGTCAAGTGGCGTGCCTCGTCAAATGGCGCGTCTCCAACTGCGGAACGCGATGCCACAGCTATCTGCAGAGAACAGGGG
>JABFEV010000895.1:0-19918 GCA_013618395.1 Fusarium domesticum | reverse complement strand
TACACCATACACCATACACCATGCGCACTACATTGCCTTTTCTGGCTCTCATGGCCTCTGCTCTGGCTCTTCCTCAGGCTGTCACTGAAGAGATTCGGCCCAAGGGTGATGCTCCTGAGGGATGCAAGTCTTCCTATGACGGAAAGTTTGAGGTTACCATTTACGGCAAGCGCTCTAAGAGAGATGCCATCGAGGTAAGATGCTTTCCTTCGGTATCTGGTACAACGAACTAAATGTTAGTAGAAGCGATCTTGCAATGGAGAGGGAGTTTTGGTCATGACACTCAAGAACGGAGTTATCAAGGATGCCCATGATCGCATTGGATACATCTCCGAGAGCTACCAGTTCCAATTCGATGGTCCTCCCCAGGCTGGATCATTGTTCACTGCTGGGTTCTCTGTCTGCTCCAACGGTTCTCTCGCTCTCGGCTCGTCAAGCGTCTTCCATCAGTGCAAGTCAGGAGACTTCTACAACCTGTACGACCGCGACTGGGCCGAGCAGTGTGAGCCTGTCGAGTTTGGCATTATCCCCTGCGGAGACGATGTCCAGGCGGCGCCCAAGAGAAGAGTTGTTGGAAGCAGTATTGTGGCTACTACCGTGGTGACAGTTGTGTCGGAAGGGGTGACTAAGGAGGTTCCCACGACGATCGCTGTACCCATGTGCCAGATCGGTGATGGTCAAGTTCAGGTCCGCACTACGCCCTGCGATGATATGGAGCTGCCCATCATCACAGCTCCTCCTATCAGCCAGATCTCGGATGGCCAGATCCAAGTCCCTACCACTGCCCCTCCTGCCCCAGCTCCCAGGCCCCAAGGCGTTCCCTCTGACGACACGTCCGAGGATGCCCCCAAGGATACACCTACAGACACATCTACAGACACACCCAAGGCTGACAAGCCTACTGATGATTCAGGAAAAGATGTTCCTGATACTGATGGCGATAAGCCTGCGGACAAGGGCGACCACAAGGAAGGCGATGAAGGCAGTTTTACACCTGCTGGTGACAAGCCCACGGAGAGTGATAGCTCATTAGACGGTGGAGATGACGAGGTACTGGTTACCGATACAAGTGCTGCTCTAGTCAAGCCATCGGCGACTACAACATCAGGCTCCGATAGTTCCAAGGTCGTCAAACCCTTCAGAACACAGTCCGCCACTGATAGCGACGAGTCCGAGGAGATTAGCAGCAATGACGATGCTTCTGAAGACAACGATGCAGCTCCCGCCGCGACTGAGGTGCCTGTGTCTCACGGATTCCATATTCTGCCTGGTGCTAGCTTTGCCCTGATGGTTGGTGGTCTTGGAGCTTTGATGTTTCTGTAAAGGGGATTATGACGGAATGAATGATCGGATGTTTCCGGATACCATTTGTCTGGATTAGCATAAAATTGGTGTTTATTGTTTGTTAGTAATTATGATGATGTTTTAAGTTTACGAGAAAAATGATACTAATACGTGAGAGTCAGAAATAAAGGAGGAAATTGAAGGCAATTAGGCGTGGAAGCTCATGAGCCAGCAAACAGGGGCTCCCTTGTGAATGGTCCGTGCTCAGCATGGGGATGACATAAGCCACATCGATCTTTACATCGCATCAGTATGTCGAATGGAATGTACAAGCTTGCAAAATCACTAAACATTCAGACAACCCAACGAAATGTCGGAATATTGGAAATCAACACCGAAATACTGGTGCAAGCACTGCCAGACCTACGTACGCGACACGAAACTCGAGCGACAGAACCATGAAGCTACCGGCAAACATCAAGGCGCCCTCAAGCGATTCCTACGCGATCTTCACCGTAGCCACGAACAGGAGGAACGAGATAAAGAGCGCGCTCAGCGAGAGATTGCGCGCCTGAACGGCGTTGTTTCTGGTGCCTCGTCAAGTGCCGGACCTTCGAGGCCCCCAGCAGCTTCACGAAGCGCACCGACAGGCGCACCCTCCGAGGCCCAGATCAAGAGGCAACGTGAACAGCTCGCAGAGCTAGGCGTGGCGATACCGACAGATTTCCGCCCTGAGATGGCAATACCTGGAGAGTGGACAGTGACGAACACTCGAGTTATCCAGACGAAAAGCGAAGAGGACGGGGAGCAGAAGGTCGAGGCACTAGCCAACGGTGTAAGGAAGCGCGAGATTACAGAGGACGAAAAGGAAGAGGAGGAAGCTGTCCGCGGCCTTTTCAAGAAACCAAGACGTTGGGGACGGGACTCGAAAGTAATGCCACAGCAGGAAGACAAGGAATTAGATGCGCTGCTCAGTGGCTCATCATTCACGCCCAGAGAGATCAAGGAAGAGGCCAGGCAGGACGAGGAAAGAGACGACAAGAGTAAGATCAAGGTGGAGGAAAGTCCCGCTGGAGAGACAGCTCCGGAAGATGGTGCAGTTAAAACGGAAGCGGAACCAGTTGTCAAGCCAGAGCCCGAGGAAGAGACTGTTTCGGGGGTGAACACGGTGGTTTTCAAGAAGCGCAAACCCAAGGGTATACGACAAAAGTGAAGAGTTGGGAAGGTTTGTGTATTACTGTAATTTGTAAAATAAGGGAATTAACGATACCACGATGGACATGGGTTTGGTTGTTTGGTATTCAAGGCTGCCCTGCTAGAGCCTTAGGAGACCTTTGCCTTATGAGAAGGATGAATGCAAGGCTAGTTCCTAGACAGAGCCAGGATCTTACATCCAACGCAAACGGGGACAATGTCACAACAACCCCCTAACCGACGCCATCTTACTCTAGGAGACAAGATCACAGGAACGCCATATCAACTAATGGTTCAACGGCACTCGATACCTGTATACTTCCGGGATCGACCATCAGCATCCTTATCTTTCGGCACTTGCAATTGCAGTTGCACTAATTCATCACCCTCGCTCATAATGTCCTAATTCCGGAAAAGGTCGGGTATGGGTTTAGGTGCCGTAGCCGCCGAAAATGTTTCCCCGTTCTGCAGCTTCAGGAACTACCTTACCTAGTAGGTACCTTGGGCCGGACTGGGGGCCAATGTCCCAGATCTTGCTCAAGGGCGGCAGACGGGCCTGAATTTGGCCTAGACGTCGGTTCTTTGCTGGGTGGTTTGTGGGCTTTTTTCCTTCTCGAAGTCGAAAATTGCGTCACTTCCATGGCGGGACCGGGAATACGTGAGGAGAGGGTCCCCGTTAAGTTATATAAGTTGAGCGACGACTGTACTTTTTTCGCTGGTTTCTGTTTCTGTCTATTCCTCACTTTATAAGCAGCTTTACAACACTATCCGTATCAATCTAGAAACAATGGCCTCCAACCAACCCGGAAAGTGCTGTACTGTCGGTGTCCGCCATGAGTGAGTCTTTAGTGGCCAAAATGAATTATCAAGAATAAATCAGCTCCTAACGAATAAACAGGGGCGAGCCCACTGGCAAGGACATCACCATCGCCGACAACATCACAGCTTACCTCGCCACTCCCTCAGAGAGCGAGGACAAGAAGATTGGCATTCTTTATCTCCCTGACATTTACGGCATTTACAACAACAGCAAGTTGATGGTCGACCAATTCGCTGCCAACGGCTACACCTGCCTGCTTCCTGATATCTTCAACGGTGATCAGCTTTCGTTTCCTATGCCTGAAAACTTTGATATTATGAGATTCATAAACAACGGATCGAATGGGAAGAACCCCCATACTACGAAGGAGATTGATGAGATTACTATCAAGGGAATCAAGGCGTTGAAGGACTTGGGAGTGAACAAGATCGGAGCTGTCGGGTACTGCTTCGGCGCCAAAGTAAGTTGCTTTCAGTCCATGTCACTGACGGATGGGAATGGAACAAGAACAAAGGTACTAACAACGCAATAGTACGTCGTTCGTAACTACAAGAGCGGCATCGACGTCGGTTATGTTGCCCACCCATCCTTCGTCCAGGAAGACGAGCTCGCTGCCATCACCGGACCTCTCTCCATCGCCGCTGCGCAGAACGACTCCATCTTCCCCGTCGAAAACCGCCACAAGTCCGAGGAGATCCTCGTTAAGACCGGCCTTCCTTTCCAGATCAACTTGTATTCTGGTGTTAGCCACGGTTTCGCAGTGCGTGGAGACCCCAAAGACAAGAGTGTCAAGTTCGCAAAGGAGCAGGCCTTCTACCAGGCTATTGCGTGGTTTGATGAGCATCTGGCTTAGAGGTCATGATATTATTAGATACGTCATGATGAGACGAAATAGAAAGAATCAGGAGCTCGACGTCAACTCACGCAATGCCCAGCATCTCGGTACTCGTCCCCCGGTGAAGGTGAAGCCGGGTCAGACCTTGTCGCAGGGCCCTAAAATGCAGGGGATACAACCACTCAGCTCTGACGGACCCTCGCTGTAGTGGCCCTCTTCCCCCTTCTTCAATGGACCCCCCACTTCCCGAGTTTCAGTGACTCTGGGCCCACTGTGACACCCTCGCCCCCAATCATCTCCTAGCGAATAATTCCACCGTTTCCTTTGTGTGAGAGAGATGATTGCTTCCAGCTTCCATGGATGGACCATCCTACAACCACACCTCTCACTCTCATCTCACACATTAGTCCAGCTTGAACGCCATCTTGAACTGGACACATCACGATCTCCCACACCAGTACCACCGTCAACTCTTACCACCTGGTTGATATCCTGTTCCAAACCTACGACCGCAACACAATCTTGCATTTGCAGAGTGAACATGCTCTTCATGCGTCTTCAATTGTGGTGATGGCAACATCCGTGGATTCAAACAAGACCTATCACCCCTCTCCGCCTCTTTCTCCCGCCTCTCCTTCCCCACCCCGCGCCTCGAGTACGACTTCGCCTGCTTGCACAGACGACTTATCGACACCTCTGGCCACAGAATCTGCTTCGGAACCACCGCCTACGATATCTTCTGACGAGGACCGATCATCCGAAGAAGGCTCTCATCGTAGTGGTAGTCCGCATCATGAGTACTCTGATACCTCGTCCATCTCGGACCCTGCGATGGAGGACGATGACACTCACGATCAACTCCAACAGCGGCAGCGAGACGAGGAAGTGATAAGGGATGGAGAAGGTCAAGATGGCGAAGGCGACACGGACATGAGCAAGGTCCAGGAGCGAGATGCGTCGGCGCATTCAGGAAGGCGCAGTCGCAGCAGCACGATAAATAACACGACCAACTCCAACATTCGTCGCCTATCTGCTAGCGAAATGCAACGTCTCACCAATTCTCCCGAGTCCCTCCCAGTTGCGCCCGCGCCTCAACGCCGTTCCGTGGATCAAGACACGGCATCTCGCTTTGCTGATCAGCGCGAAGCTATCCGGCAGTCAATGCTGCGCCATCCTGAATTCTTTCATCAATCGTCAGAACTGCCGTCTCTGCAACCAAACGGCGTGGCTGTGGAAGCTCGTGCTGGCGGTGGTGGTGTCTGGACGCCTCGGGACATGGTTCGCGACACTCTAAGACGTCCATCGCCTGGAGCGCGGACTTTATCCACACCGCCAACAAACAGGGTGCATGCTCAAGACGTTCCTAGTTCAAGGACATCCTCCCCTCGAAGGTACTCTTCCTTTCATTCTGCTGCTCGACCAGCAGGCCTCCATCTCAACCTCGACGGCCTTGGGGTGATGTCGTCAAACTCACCATCGCGATCAACGCCGGCGACAGCTATTCCCGTTCAACATACTGATATTTCTGGTGTTCGACCCACTTCGCCTATCCCAGCCATGATCCCGTTACCACCCATGTCGCTTCCTATGCACCTCCAGCTCGAACTTGCCGCTCAGCGACCAAGCCCACTCTACATCCATCAGCCCTATGCCCATGACATGCCTTATGAATCCAACGTGGTCAAGTTCGAACGTCTCAAAAACGTTCTTCTTCTCCCTCCATTCCTAGAACGGACCCTCAATTTCGGTGCCCTTGCTTGTCTTGATGCGTGGCTGTACAACTTTACTATCCTGCCCATGCGCTTCATCCTAGCTGCTGCTGTTCTTATCCGCTGGTGGGCCTACGTCGTCGGTAAAGAGGTCATGTGGCTCATTGACTATGTGTGGAACGGCCTTGGAAGACTTTGGAGACGAGGTTGTGCAGGAGGGATGCAGCCCCCTAGCGATGTATCCGAGGATGAGAGATCACGAAGCAACTCGCGCAGTCAGAGTCGTCCTCGTGGAATGTCAGGCGAAATTGCTTCTCCCGTCGGAGTCTTTGACCTCAGATCCAACGGCACTACTTCCAAACCGATGCCTAACCATGCGCAACCCAGATCCGGTGTTTTTAGACACAGGCGAACAAAGTCAATGCCCTCGAACCTGTCAGCTTTCCACAAAGCCGATCTTCTCCAAGGAGCCGTTATTATCTGCAGCTCCATGGCCCTCATGACCCTCGATGCGAGCCGCATGTATCACTTCATCCGAGCCCAATCCGCCATCAAGCTCTACGTCATCTACAATATCCTCGAAGTTGGAGACCGTCTTCTATCGGCGCTGGGTCAGGACATTCTCGAATGCCTCTTCAGCACCGAGACCCTCTCGCGCAACGCGTCCGGCCGATCCAAAGTGCTTCTCCCTCTAGGAATGTTTCTTCTCGCCCTCGCGTATTGCTGTCTGCACTCGATCGCTCTATACTATCAAGTCATTACACTGAACGTGGCTGTCAACTCATACTCCAACGCTCTTCTGACGCTTCTACTGTCGAATCAGTTCGTTGAGATCAAATCCACTGTTTTCAAACGTTTCGAGAAAGACAATCTCTTCCAACTCACCTGTGCAGACATTGTCGAACGTTTCCAGCTCTGGATCATGCTTCTCATCATCGGTATGCGTAATGTTGTCGAAGTAGGCGGGCTGTCCATCCCCGGCGCCGGTTTGGACACTGGCTTCGAAGAGGGTTCTGGAGCTAAGCCACTGCATAACTCATCTATTCTCCCACACAGCTTCACCGTGCTGCCCTCGTGGCTCATGTCTGGAGAGGTCCTGTCGCCGTTTCTTATTGTTATCGGGAGTGAGATGCTTGTTGATTCCATCAAGCACGCCTACGTTGCCAAGTTCAACAACATCAAGCCTCGGTTCTACAGTCGTATTCTCGACATCCTTTGCAAAGACTACTACACCAACGTTCGTCACCTCTATCCTTTCTCAACCAATACTAACATCCATAGGCCTTTGTAACACCATCACTCACCCGCCGTCTCGGACTTGCCGTCATTCCTCTTTCATGCCTCTTCATCCGAGCCTCCATCCAGACCTACCACATGCTCCTATCAACACATCTCCCCATGCCCATGCCCGAGTCTACCCAGACATCCCTCACAGAAGAATCCGCAACACCCTCTTCGCCCGCCATGATCGCCGCCCTCAACCGCTTCGACTCCCTCATCCGCGACTCCCTCGGCCGCGCCACCTACGGCTACCCCTACGGCTCACCCCTCAACTCTCGTCCCTGGTACGCCTGGACATCCGACGACGTCATCGCAGCCGTAACCATGATCGTCGTCTTCTTCATCGCCTTTCTCGTCCTTCTCATTCTCAAACTCCTTCTCGGCATGCTGCTTCTCAAGTACTCGCGCAACCGGTACGCGCACATGAAGCACAAGGAGCACCTCATCTCGCGCGGCCAGGTGGAAAAGGACGACTACGACACACCCGGTGGAAGACGTGTGGGGGGGTTTGGACATGTGGAAGTCGGCGAGGAACGACAGAGATGGATTCATGCTGATAAGAATGAGGGTCTCAAGGGGGGGAAGGGACCAGGGGTGAAGAAACCGACAGGAGAGAAGAAGAGGGAAGAAAACTTTGAGGGGGTCATGAGGTATGAAATGTCCGCAAAGAGGATATGGTGATTGAAGTTGCCCAGTTGAGCAGGCGTTATTGACAAGATTAACAAATCATACATTTAACATCAATATTCAAATCAACAAGCAAACAGACACAATGTAATGAGTTTATCGAGATCAATTCTCAACGATTTGGTATCGGATTCTTCCTCCCTCTGTAATCTTGACTTCCCCTTTTTCCTACACCTATAAAGCAACATCGCTTGCCCTGCCCAAAAAGATTTCCCTGTTCTTTTTTTGTTTCCCAAACCCCTTCCTTTATACACTCAGAAAGCCTTCCCACATGTTCATGTGTGTGTATATATATATATGCCACTCTATCAGGCACCCGAAATATGTGCTTTTTATAAAACCTCATCAAATCATATCCTCGTCTAGGTTCGTTTCCGTTCGACCTTTTCGTTTTCTTCTTCCTTGTGTGGTATCATCAAATTTTCATGGGGTTTTTTTTTGTTTTGTTCTCGTCTACTGGATGCCAGCCAACTTGAGAAGACCAGGGTTGTTGGCCAGGAGGTCGGGCTTGGCCTTGTAGAGGATTTGCACGGTTCGCTGGAGGGTCTCGCGGGTCTCTGGCTCGAGCTGCTCCTCGGGGGGGCTCATGACCTTCTCGAAGATGGCGATGAGCTGAGGAGTGAGCTGCTCGACGGTGGGGTTGGAGAGCTCGTAGAGCTTGTAGATGGCAGAGTAGATGGGAGCGTTCTCCTCGTAGTCCTCCTGGAGGGGCAGGACGTTGACGACGGCGGGCAGAGCCTGGGCAACGAAGCCGTTGTCGGGGTTCTTGGTCATCATACGGCAGAGAGCACCGGCGACGTTGTCAGTCATACGCATCTCGTTGACGGTCAAGAGTGACTCAAGCTTCTCCCAGAGGAGGGGGTAGAGGGGGAGAGTCTTGGCAGTGTCGGTCGAGTTCAGAACAACGAGACCGATGGCGTAGGCAGCGTTGGACTTGGCCAGAGGGTCGGGGTCGGTGAGACGGCGGACAAGGGCCTGACCGAGGGACTCGGTGAAGGGAGTAATGGCCTCGCCGGTGTACTTGGTGATCTCAGCAATGGTGCCAACGGCCGTTGATCGGTGAAGGTCCTCAGAAGAGCTGGCAAGCTTAAGGATGGGCTTCTCGAAGATCTTCCAGAGCTCGCCGAAAGCAGGGCCGAGGGCGGCAGCCAGTCCGACAACGACATCAAGGGCAGTGTCAATGACGAGCCAGTCATACTCGGAAGAGCCAGCATCGACCTCCTGCTCCTCTTCCTCGTCACCGAGATCCTGCTGGCAGGGGTGCGATCGGGTAACGAGGAGGCCAACGACGGAGACAATCTCCTGGAGAATGCCATCCTTGGCAACAAGGATAGCAGGACCGCAGGCCTTGAGTGTGGCGGCAATGTTGCGGTTGATGTCGGTGATGACGGTTCTGTTGAAAAGTTAGCATCGTGTGTCAAGAACGAGTGCAACAATTTTTGTTTTGAGCCAGAATCAGAAGTAGATTAGACGTGTTCTCAGCAACCGCATTTGCGTCTGAGTGAGCTGGGTATAACGCAAGGTATTCATCACATTGGCAAGTAATAATAAAAGAAAAAGGAACAAGGGAATTACTAACCGTTCGCTGTCGTCAGACCAGATGGGGATGGTAGCGTTGTGAAGAGCCTGGCCCATGTTGATCAGGGAAGTAGGGGGAGTGTGCTTAGGAGGCAGACCAGCCTCCCACTTGATGTTGGAACCCTGCTCCCAGACCTCAAAGACACGGGCATAGGTGCGCCAGAGAGTGGAAATGGCAGTCTTTCGGCAACCCTCGTAGGTGTGCTCGGCGAAGGGGCTGACCTTCTCGATGGTCTGCTCGACGTAGGTCTCGAGGTTGGCGCTGTTGCACGAGTTGGAAATGACATCACCGAGGACATCAAGAGCAATCTCCTGCTCGAGAGCAACGGCAGTGACGGCACCGAGATCGTCAAGGTCCTCGATATCATCCCAGTCGTCATCACCACCAGTAGCAATGGTAAGGTCATCCTCGTTCTCAGGGGCCTTGACCTTGACGCGCTTGCCACCAACGACAATGGCACCATCGCCTAACTGGCTGGCATCGACACCAGGAAGCTCAATCTCCTCCTCCTCAAGCTCGAGGGAAGAGAGAAGGCCCTTGAAGACTCCAGGAAGGAAGTGATCGAACTGCTCGTGGTAAACCTTGGACAGATTGGACCACAAGATGAAGCTCGTCTCCTTGAGGCGGGGGTTGTCAAGGTGAAGAGCCTCCTCACTGGCAGCCATCAAGTCCATAACGTAGGGCTGGAAGGCCTCAGAGCCGACAGACATGGCGATACGGCCGAGACTGTCACAGGTAGAGCTGCGGAGCTCCATATCCTCATCGTTTTCCTTGATGCTGACGAACTTGCCGAGGCTGGTCATGACATCCTTGAAGTAGGGCTCAAAGTCCTTCTCCATGGAAGAAGCAATGGCACCGATAGCGGAGGCGGCAGCGGCCTTGACTCCGTAGTCCTCATGGTCGAGGAGACGGACCATGGGGCCGATCAGGTTGGGACCGTACTGAGCCATAATCTTGGTATCGATTCCATCGCCGAGGGTGTCGAGGGCACCGCAGGCACATCGGATGATGCTGACGTTCTTCTTGTCAGAACCAGCCTGCGAGGCAGCCTCGAGGTTCTCAAGGACAGCAGCGATAATCTTCTCGTGATGAGAGGCCATCTCGTCGGCCATTTCCTCAGCGAGGTGGATCAGGCCGACAAGGGCAGCATGGCGGACGCTGATCTCGGGATCGCGGAGAAGGTTGATGACGGCGGGAAGAAGGGGTGGGAGCTGGGTAGAGATGAAGTCGGGAGCACCCTCAGCAGCATTGCCGAGAGCAAGCATGGCAGCCATACGAAAGCCAGGGTTCTGGTTGGAGGCAAAGGCGGGGAACTGCTCAAGCAGAGGAACAATAACCTGGCGAGGGGGCAGCTCATGAGCCAAGGTGTCAACCAGGCTGATGGCGGTGCGAGCAGGGGACATGTCCTCCTCATCATCATCAGAGTCGAGCTCAGTGATGATGTGCATGGCCTTGACCATGAGCTCAGTAGACATGTCCTTCATAGCCTGGATCTTCATGCGGCGGTAGCGGACACACTGGATGAGGAAAGCGAGAGCCTGAGATCGGGCGTCATCCTCGGCGTTGGAGTTGCCACCAAGCTCGATCATGAACTGGAGGAGATCTCGCAGGTGGACGGCGAGGAGAGAAGAGTCGTAAGCAATGAAGGAGTGGAAGACCTCAAAGACGATCTTGTAGCTCTCTTCATCCTCAGCCTCGACAGAAGCCTTGAGAATGTTGACCAGGCTGGGGACGAAACCCTGCATGGCCTTGAGAGCCTGCTGGTCCTCGTCGGGCTCAACAATCATGAGGATCGCACCAACAGCACGGACAATGTTGATACGAACCTCCTTGCTCTGGGGATCCTCAATGCGGGCCTGGAACAGCTCAAGAAGCTGGTGGGTGTGGTCGCTGAAGTGGGTGGGATCCTCCTCGAGCATAGCGTAGAGAAGAAAGGAGCCAACCTCACGAGCAACGACATTATCGCTGTTGTTGAGGGGAAGCAACTGCTTGAGGAAGTCGTCGCTCTCGCCATTCTCCATATCAGAGCTCACGATACCGGCAATAAGACGGGCGAGCGAGTGACGGACACCAGACGAGGGCTCCTTGAGAGTACCCTCGAGAAGGTGGTTACGGGCGAGCTGGCGCTGGTCCTGAGGAGTCTGCTCCCAGTACTTGGACACGAGGCGAAGAGCCTGTACGGAGGCAAGCTGCCGAACGCCGGCATCGTCATGTGTGAGGGAAATCTCGACGAGGGCTAGCAGCGACTCGGGCTTAGAGTAGTAGTTCTTCTGGAGGTCGGCAGTGACGGCCTTGACCTGCTCCGTGTTGGCTGTGAGAGAAACAGAGTCAGTAAATCTGCTGAGTCCAAGAGGAGAAATGTCCCCCAAGCCTTTGAACCGGAATCGCAGGCAGAGAAGGGAGAGAGCGAGCAGGCAGAAACTTACGGACTTGACTCCCCTGGAGTAGCTGAGCAAGCTTGCCCTTGTCCATCTTGCCTGTCGAGTGCTCGGAATAGACACGACAAAGAAAGAAAGAAAAGGAAAGCCTTATGGGTGAGGAAAAGAGGTGTTGATGAAGGGAAGAAGAAGAGTCGCGAGGAGGGAACTCACGACCCGAAAATTTATTGGGCCGGCCAAATTAAAGAGTGAAAAAAAATTCTGGACAAGAGAAAAAGTGCCCCGCTTCTTCGGTTCACGAAAAGAAGGCAGGTGCAGGTGCAGGTGGACTTGGACTTGGGACTTGGACAACAAGGGTCTTTTTTTCCCTCCCTTTCTTCTTTTTTTTTTTCTGTTTTTCTTTTTTAATTTGTCCATCCTTGCCCCTCCATCGTTTTCTTGGCTTTTAACCGCGGGGTCTGTCTTGCTCAATAACAAACGGACTCGGGTCAACATGTGACCGAAGATGAAGGCTCTTTGACGTACCGGTAGTAGATTCACCGCCTCTGATGTTAGATGAGGTTCCTTTATGTAAATCTTGTCTTTTAGCTTCAGTCCAAGCGTGGCGCGGGTCTTTTGTTTAGGCTGACGTTGTATGAAACTTCACTATTAGAGTTGATTCTTAAGGCCGACAGTATTTACTAACACAATTCATGATACAATGTAGATCACGACTTGTGTATCGACTTGGGAAATTGATTTGAGAAAGCACAAGCTGTCACTGTGCAGTGATGAATTATTCTAGAACAAACTCCGTCCATCTTATCCGCCTACTTGCTTCGTCAGTCTGTCTCCAACCAGTCCACCAGTCCACTAGCTGGATCCAATACCAAGTTAGCGCAGGGACGATAGGATATTGAATAATCTTGATAAGCTGAAAATGGGTCTGATAACGGATATCGAGTTGTGCTGGCAGGGAAACAGTTGAACGTAGTCTAAAGATGCTAATGCTATAATTCTTCCACCCTCTGGGTCAGTAAATTACTCCAGGCCTGATGTTCTTCTACACAAGGTAGTAACCCTATCCACAGCGTACCAGAAAAACAGAAAAGTTCAGTCTCAGAATATGTCCATCTCGAGCTACGACGTCCAGCGTCGCCATGCCCCCACATCGCATGAACAACAACCTAATCCTGCTTGACCGAGTCCTTCTCAGGCACACAAATCCAATCATCCACCTTTAACAAATCACAATCCAACCCTTCATTCATTCTCAGCAACTCCTCCACACTCACCCCATCCTTATTCGCAATGCCCCAACACGTATCACCCTTTTGCACAGCATACGCCGTGGACCCCTCGCCGCACTCGACAACAGGCGTCATCTCACCCTCGGTCCCTGCGCTCCAGTACAGGAAGTAGTATAGCCCGATGAGGGACAGGCCGATGATGACGCCAAAGTTGAGGAACGGCCGTAGCTCGCTCCTCCAGGAGATACGGTGCTGAGCTCCTAGGAATGGTTCTGTGTCGTCGGCTTCGGGGTCCGCTTCGCCGACTTTGGTAAGGTTGCCGTATTGACTCCCCGAGGCGCTCTCCCAGTAGCTACCGTCCGAGTCGCGAAATGTGTAGACCTGGGAATCGGCGTCGTAGCCTACGCGGGTCATGCCCTCAGGAAGACGTTCTTCATCGGTGTCGTAACGTGAGAATCGAGACATTTTGTTTTATTTATGGCGGTGGATGAAAATGTTTCGATATCAGATTTGGGAAATGGCAGATGGAAAGTTGAGCTGACGTTGATTGAAACACAACTTTTGATGAGGATGACCTCTCATGATCTGGGACCACGCGTCACGGTGTTAGTTAGGTAAGCTGGTTGCACCGCCACATCCGGGATTTGGCCCAGGTTTATGTTTACAACTTCCACGTGGCTTATTTGAACATTATTTTATCAAAACGTGAAGTCATCATCAATGTTTCAGTTGGTGAGCGAAAACTGTTCTTTGGCCTGGCCCGATATCCGCTGCGTGAATAAGCCATGACTACCCGGTAGAACTTAGAAGCCTCACAGCACAAAGTAATTGACGGATCGCAGGGAGTAGATGAAATGAAAGAGATTATTTTAATGAGACAGAACTCCTCTGAAACGAGTGTATCCTCCCCTTCCCTTCTCAATCGAACCCTATCATACACCCTATAATACCATCATCGTCGCTCTCATACTCATCTCCATACAACCCTCCATGCTCCGTCTGCATGTGAACATATATCCCCTCCGCAGAGGATCCCTCGCCACATGCATAACACCAGTGCTCTCCGCAAATACAGGTGATGTGATCGCATCCTCCATCCTTCTCCGTCGCAATTCCACACTTGGGACAATTCAAAATTCTCATCTCCTTACTAGGAGATTCACATTCCACACAATGCCAGTCTGATAGCTCAGGAGGAGCACCAGCTTCACAAGCTCGCTCTATGTGCTGCTTGGCGTAGCCACAGCCGGCACACCATGCGTAGATCCAGGACCCTGCCTCATCGACCGCCTCCCGCAGATTGCCTAGGTTCGCAAGTCCATAAGGAGCAACGGTCTTGGGTGCAGGAAGTCGTCTGCAGAAAGGACATGTGAGAGCTGCGACGTTGATCAAGCGACCGCGGCTGTTGATGCCGTACCAGTCCTGCGTACAGCTGTTGCAGATCTGCTGGTGGCACCCTGTACGACCGCACGCAAGACGTAGGTCTTCCTTGCGGGCGTTGGAGAAGCAGAGGCTGCAGACACCGGCCTCGGTACGTCGCGAGAAGACCCAGTTCTGCAGGGAGGTTCTAATGTCTGACTTGTTACGGACCAGCTTCCCAGCAATCGTGAGGGAAACAGTGTCCAATGAGGGCAGAACCTGGACCTTTGAAGAGAGGTTGGCCAGATCGCAATGTGAGGCTGTGTAAAATAGCGAGCGTCCATTGAAAGTCTCCCGAATGGCAGCATCATCATTTCGGAGGACCCAGGTTGTGCCGTTTTCGCTCACGAGGTCAGCAGCAGTTGTGTCCTGAGTAATTACGGTGACAACATCGGATGTACATGCTGAGCATTCAAACTTGGACCAGTCCACGTTCTTGGGACGATACTCAACAGGCCACACCATACGGCTCAGACACTTTGAGCATTCCACCACAGGGGCAGCACCCTTGGCCCCCTTGCCATCGCTATGACGGCAATAGAAACATTTCGCACGAACATTGAGTGCCTGGGGGTTGTAGACGACATACTGAGCTCTGCACTGGTTGCGGCAGCACTCTACCCAGCAGGCCAGGGAGTTCTTGTCGTCGTCCTTGGAAACGTTGTTCTCCCTGCGCTCTTGGTGGTTATCGGATGGAGAGCAGGCGGCGCATCTGCACTTATTCTTTCGCAGATCACAAAGTCCGCATACGCCGTGCGAAGCCATAACAGTGACTGACCGAGGGAACTTACACACACAACAGACCACTACGGGGCCCATAGCAACCTTGGTCTTGTCGGGATGCCAGCCAATCTTTGCCCGGAGTGTAGTTTTCATGTTCATCTCGAGCATCTTGTAATCAACCAACGTCTCAAACAGCTTGCGATCTTCTCGCTTGAGAATGCTGGTTTTGGGAGTAGGACGCTTTGTAGTACCCTCTACTACGCGCTTCTCGTAGTCCTTGTCGGCGTCGAGGAGCAGACCCAGGCATCCTGCGTTCCAAGTCTCTGGAATTTCAAGAGTGTTCCACTTGTCTCTGAAAGATATGAGCTCCTGTTCTGCGACACTTCGCAGGGGAGCGATGCCCATACGCAGAGCGAGCGCTGCAAAGACTGCGGCAGGACGGGCGGTGACCATAGTTCCGGGTAGAACTGCGTGCAACAGGATCTTCCAGAACTTGCTGCCATATTTAGCATCTGCCAGGGCCATGGGGATCTGAGGAATCTGATTTGCATCGGCAGTCCTGATGTGCTCGGGCAGGTCTTCCTTTGTTGTGACGTAGCTGAGATGAGTGAGGACTTTCCCAAGACGCCGGAGGATTCGATAATGGCATGATCGCCCAATCTCGAGAAGTTCCGCCCTAGTGAACTTTCCAACATCATCAGCATCCTCGGCACTTGACTTGAAGTCGGTGGTGGGATCGAGATATACGAGTGGAAAGCGCTCGTCTTCAGAAACCGCCTCGATGACGTCCTGGATCTCAGCGGCGTAGTTGTAAGACTCTTCAAGCCAGGCCTTCATACGAGCCTTTTCAGTTTCGTCGGAGATACGATCGACTTCAAGACCAAACGCCGAGATGAGTCCATCGCGAGCTTCATTCTTTCGGTCATTGCACACTGTTCGCCACAGGGTGCCGAAAATGGGGTTTAGGGAAACTGCCGATACGTTGTAGGCGATAATTCGGCCGATTTGATCGACTGCGAGCTTCTTGTAGTCTTCGTCTTCGATATAGCGCTTGGCAAAGTTCTGAACACTAGGACCCCTAGCCACGAGCCGGCTGGACACATTCTTCAGGGACACTCTGGTCTTGATGAGGTTCTCATCGACAACATGTCTGTCTGAGTAATCTGAAGATTTCGCCATGTACTTGTCCAGGTCTTTCTCAGACTCACTCTTTGCTTGACCTAGTTTAGATGTATACTTGTACTTGAGCATCGAGCCCACATCGGTATCGTCGCCCTCTACAGCTTGGCCGGCACCCATCCAGGTAAGCAGCAAGCCGAGTGTCAATCGAGAGATGTTTTCAGGGGTGACCTTGGTCGCAAAGAGGGCACCTCCTGTGGCTGTCGACAGGTAAAGGTATGAAGTCGAAGAGCTTACGGTTTCCTCGCTGACGATGGAAAAGACAACGGCCTTCTTAGGAGCGGTGCGAAGAGTTCGTGCTGCCGAAGTCCAGTCGACAAATAGATGACCTGTTCCTCCATAACTAGACTTATTTCCAAGCGAATGCTTCTCCTTGTTGTAGTTGCCACCGCCTGTGTCCTTGAAATGAGGGGGGGCATCGGCGTAGAAGAGAATAAGGGTCGTTGCATCCTCCCTCATCTCCTGGTATGCCTTTGCGAAGCCAGTCTTGGTTGCCTCGGGCCAGTCACCGCCATGATCAGGGACAATACCCATTGCCATGTTGAGGACATGTTCCTGGCTGACGATATCGGGGCCTTGGGCGACACCAGAGGGAGAGCACCATCCGGACCACTCTATAAGTTCACCACTGCAGTAGTCCCGGTATGCGACGACGCCGATGCGTTCAAAACAGCCTGTGAGAGCTGAGAGGCTAATGACTTCGGGAAGAGATTTGTTCAAAGCATAGATGAAGCTGCCCATGGAAGCTGTAGCGTCGAGAACGACTAAGAGGTCGTGAGGCCCGGTGGTGGTGGCCATGTTGAGTAATGGTCACTTTTCTGGTGTGATGAACCAGAGCTTCAATATCCAAGCAGACATTGCTATTCTTGTAGCCTCTATGGCCTACCATCATGACACTGGTTGTTTCCTTGCATCTGCCTAGATGGAAGTCTCGTTGAGTGACTCAGGCCGTTGCTGGAGGCTTAGAGCTGACCGAGTGAGTCTGTGCGGCGCGGCAGGGGTTTGACTCGGAGAATATCAGTACTGCGTCTCGCCTATCAAAGAATACCAGAGCAAGAGAAAACAAACAGCATCAAACGCCCACTAATACTATATTAGGTTCTTAGGTACGTTAGTTGGATGCTTATAATTTAGGAAGCTGCAAGCTTTGAGTTGTTCACCTGGCATGCTAGTCTAGTCAATCTTTCAGACACACTTCAAGACTTGGACACTTGAGGATCGTGGATTATCAAACCTACAAGAAGAATCCAATACAACAACATCACCGATACCGGATACACGAGTTGAACGTTGGGCAGGCAGCTTACAGTCATTGACTCTTCCTCGAGTCTGGCCATTGCTTGGCTGAACTTACTACGGAGTAATCAGCCTGACATTGTAGAATTCTGACAATTTCAGGCATCGAGTCAAGGTCAGCCGTAAAATCGTTGAATTTGGAGAACACATGAGCTCGAAGATGAAGTTGTTGTTCAGCACAACATCCACCAAGAGGTTGCCAGGGACATAAAAGTCGCACGAGACATTCTACACCGGATCCCCAAAGTCCATGTCGTGTCATAAACAACGCCCGTAGTTAAGACCCTTGACCCATCCGTCAATTCAAGCTCGAGTCGGTGTTCAGGGTCGCGATCAATGTTGAGGCTGTTCTCTTTTGCCCACTCAGCCGACACCAGCATATCATCGGACCTAGTGTCAAGCGGGGCGAGAGCAGGCTTACCATCCAACGACCCCCAGAGGCGCTGTCTCTCGTCGCCGAGAAAGCTGATCCGAAGGCATGTCCTCAGGCTTCGCATGGATTATTTGATTCGGTTCTTGAATCCTGTGAGCGTCTCCGTGGCGCGTAAGAATGACCCGGAAATGATGAGGCCGCTGGTGCACTCTGGCGGGTTGAAGCTAAGGACATAATAATCACCGTTTCTGTAGCTTGTGAGTCTAAGTCCCATGCTTCGCCTTATTCTTATTTGGCTAAAAGGGCTTGGCGGGGCTGACAAGGCAACCTAGGCCTACCTAGTTGTACAACTAAGCTTTATTCGCCGATAGGCATTAAATGTTAAAAGACAACTTCCAAGTCGATGAAACTTGTTGAAAAAGAGTGGCTAGAAATAAGCATGTCTAAAATGTCAAGAAGCGTCATGTCTAATATAACTTATTAAACTATTAATAATCTCTCTTATCAAACAGATTATCAAGAGGTTTTACTGCTATTTTGTTGGATCTACTCTTGATGTTCCCACTCGGTAGTGATATAACCAAGAGCCTAGCGGATAGCGGCTAATAACCATGACCTACCTATGGCTTCATAACCCCTTACCCGAAAAGACAAGATTTCCTATTATTTAGTCTCACGATTCACTCTACTATTCAGACAAACTTTCACAACTCTGCAATCATTCTGTCTCATCCACTACGCACAACATGGATAGCTCCAAGTTCTACAACCTTAATCCTTCTCAACTGGATCAGTATTTTGACCGCGTCCGACTCCCTCATGAGAACCGGCGACATGTGGAAAACATGTCAAACGATGAGCTGCTCAAGCACCTAGCTGTTCTTCAGAGACATCACCTCCGTAATATCCCTTTCGAGAACCTTACTCTCCACTATTCATGGCATCGCGTCATCGACACTGATCCTGCGCATCTTTTTGACAAGATGGTTGTCCAACGCCGAGGAGGCTACTGCATGGAGCAAAACACCTTGTTCAAGACAGTTCTTCTGAACATCGGTTTCGACGTCTACATGTCAGGTTCGAGAGTCGCTGACTCAACTGGTGACTTTAGTGGATTGACTCACTGCGTCAATATTGTCACCATCGCAGAGAAGAAATATGCAGTCGATGTGGGCTTCGGCTCGAACGGGCCCATCTCCCCTCTTGAAATGAACCCTGAAGGCGATTCGATCGCCTCTCATCTGGGCGAAACGCAGATGAGACTCCACTATGGATCAATCGCCCAAGCACTTAACCAGAGGGCAAAGATCTGGATATATGAGCATAAAATCGATCCAAAAGGCGACTGGACAGTCATGTACTGTTTCCCTGATTTCGAAATCATACCCCAAGATGTCAAAGTCATGAACCTCGGACCTTCCAAGTCACCTACAAGTATATTTGTGCAAAGAGTTATCACCACGCTCTTTTTGGCGGACGGCGACGTGGCTGTAGATGACGGGAAGTTGACGGTTCCTCAAAGCCAAGAGCTTACCGATGGGCCTCTTACCGGACAGTTAATACTGGATAACAATATTTTCAAATTTCGAAGCAACGGGGAAAAGAAATACGAGATAACATTGAAGAGCGAGAGGGAAAGAGTTGAAATATTGGAAAAGAACTATGGGTTGGAACTAGGCGAGGCGGATAGGAAGGCTATCAAGGGAACATCAACAGAGATTAAGGAGTAAAGAAGCATTGGAATGCGAGATAAGCCACCAGAACAGCTGCTCAAAGAGAACATCGGCATGAGGCTCTGAAATTGAACATGGACAAGTACCTACTCCGTATGTCTATTCCAATGTTGCATAGGATGCTCATCCTTGCAAATAAGATTAAATAAATGAAACAAAACCCTGTTCTGTCATCAGTCAACTCAGCCACAAACTTAGA
>JABFEV010000893.1:0-55984 GCA_013618395.1 Fusarium domesticum | reverse complement strand
GTGGAGGTGGAGGTGGAGGAGGGGCCGCCAGCGCCAGCGCCAATGCCAGCTCACGCGGAGCTGGTGGTGGCGGTCGAGGAGGAGGCGGCCGAGGAAGAGGAGGAAAGGGAAGAGGGGTTAAGGTCGCCAATGTCGCAAGTACATAAGGGCTCATTGATTGGTATTGCTATCGGACTTGAGGATTATAGGACTCTAGAGAATCCGGCGAGAGTACTACTATAGGCTCTTGGGTAGCAACAGGGATGTCCTTGGGGTTTATTGTGTATATGTTGATTCAAGTCCGATCATGCTATGTATGAGCAGAGTACATAGAAAAGACACTCTCCGATGATGACTATGTAATGAGCTGTTGTAGATCCAGGCCTCAGCGATTTGTAGACCCAGGCCTTAGCGATTTGTAGATCCAGGCCTCAGCGCTTTGTAGATACCCAGCTGTGTTTAATCGAGCCAGGATTATGGTAGATCGTATTTTAGTACCTGACACGTGTAAGCCATCATGTGAGAGACAACGATTGCGAACTGGAAGGCAGAGCGCATCAAAAAGTAGAATACGCTTCAACCGGATCTACCGTTGACGAAGCTGTGGATGAAAGATAACACTGTGCTATTGCATGATATCAGACCAACAACAAAGGGTCTTATCTCTGAGGAGGAAAAGGCGACAAGATAAACTCATCTTGTAATAAGAAAGCCTAGATCGAGAAAGAGGGGAAAGGCGGATGCAGGAGTCAACCAAATGGAGATGGGGTGGTTTCCAAAGTGTACAAAGACTTCGTAGGACTTGTTCTTGAGTGAGACCTTTACTGCAAGGACTGATCCTGATTGTTGCCTGGTTGATAGAGTAGGTATGTATACGGGTGGTACCTGCTGGGCAGATTATGGAATCTTGATGAGGGAGGGTGGGTGGAAGGATGAGTGGAAGGATGAAGGATGGGAATATAGTAGGTAATGGGTGAGAAAGAGATAATATCCCTACACTTGTAAACAGACGGGATGCCAACGTTTGAGTCACCGGCCTGGACACACCTGTAGCGCATTGACCACGTCCCCTGGTCCTTTGGAGTCCTTCCCCCGCACAGGGGGGGGGGTAACAGGACAGCTCCTCTCGCCATCGTGAATGGCTTAGATCCGTTTTTCGGAGAGCGGCTATGAAGAATAATGGATGGAAACCCTTTTGTCGTTGGGTCCCATACCTCGGGGACCAATCCATCTCTTATCATCGTATCTCATTCGCCATTCTTACCCATTTCGCTCTCTCTCGCCTCATCCTGTTTCCTTACCTTTTGCTTCGTATTCCATCATTTTCACCTTGATACTCTTGTCTCATTAGCCTGTTTCCATCGAAATAACGGACAAAATAAACAAGAGGCCCCAATCGACACAAGAGACCTGTGACGTGCGGCTCTAGCCGATGACGACAACCCTGGTCTGTCCAATCTACTGCCATTCCCGGCCGCCCATCACGAGGACGAGAGACCTGTTGACTTGCTCGACGTTGTGACATTTCTTTATCTCACTTTCTTTCATTCCTCTCAGGGCTGGTTCTCTTCTGATCCAGGCTCTTTCTCTTTCAAAAGGAACAAAAAAAACACAATTATACCTTCGAAAGTCAAATCTGACACTTGTTTTCCATCACCGTTTGGCCAGCAAGGTCATTTATGCAACGGATTGAAACTAGCCCAGTACCACTCAACAGTGCTAGTGCCAGGAGGTAGTCACCCTCACCCATCGTCAAACACATCTTCAGCCCCCCTCCTCGAAGCCCTCCGGCAAGCTGCCTACGCTTATTGTTTTGCTGTGCCTGCATATTGCCGCCAACGGCCCAGTTACTAATACGACTATTCTCGGTCGTTCGAGCTGCTGTCTCCTCTGGCTTTATCCACCGTACTGGGTACCTGTAAGCTCTTGTTCGGTAGATTGCCACCATACTGAGGCATCCGGCTCCAAACACCGCCCTACTACCTCTATACCTTACCTAGGTGCTTACCTATCCATCGGCTCCTCCCTGCCTCGTCCACCATCGAATATATCACGACATGAACCATGGATGAGCAGGTCCGCCGGCTGACCGATACCCCCATCCGCTCGTAATCTGTCGCCCCCGATACTTGTCTTTGTCTTTGCCTTGTCCACCCACGATCCCGATACGATATGCATCAGCAGCCTCGAGCCCCTGCGAGGGTCTCATCCCCCGTTCCTACGCCCCCTACGAATCCCATCCGATCTAATAGTTCTCGTGAAGCTGTTCTGGGTGCGCGGCCGAGGGCTGGCTCTACCGTTTCTGGTAGAGATGCCCTGAGCTCGCCTACTCTCGAGAACCCGCCGACACTCGGCCCGCCCGCTGACTCGGTCAAGAAGCTCGATCAGATTATACAGGTACGTTCGGAGAGCACGAAAATTCGGCTTTTGAAATAATCAACCGCTCACATCGTGTCTACAGAACTTCTTTGCCAAAACAGCCGTCTTGGTTCTCGATTCCCGTGTAAAGGTCAAGCCTGCTCGTGGGGCCAATGGCACGCGGAAGCAGAACAAATGGGTATGTTTGCTTTACTGTCATCTGACCGGCTTGATTGCTAACTGTTGCCCTAGTTCCAAATCGGGACTGATGAGATTGACGACTTCAGAGAAGAACTCAAGACATGGAAAAGCTGCGGCAGCCTCGACAACCGGCCTCCGCCCATGGTCATTGAAGTGTACCTTGATACCTCGCGTTTAAAAGAAAGTCAAAGTCTCGTCATCGTTGATGAAAGCGGCAAGAGATGGGACGTCCTGGAGCAGCTGAACTCCTCAGGATCTTCTACCGATAGCTCTGGCACATCTCGGAGGAATCCCGAAGTCATCATCGAGAGATGGAGAGTTGAGCTCAAGCACGCAGGCGTTACCCCGACCGACGATTTCGGAATCATTCTACCCACCGTCTATAAGAAGGCCATCGTCTTCTTCAGATCTCTCTTTATCACAACTCGTCTGTTACCTTGTTGGAAATTTGCCAGCCAGGGACTGGCCAAGAACTCCCACCCAGTCCTAATACCACGATGCAGGGTCCGGATCGCGGAGCCTGAAAGACCACGCCACGACCAGCTACGACTTTCTATCGATGGAAGGCCAGATCCCGTAACAGAATACATGTTTGGAGATCTAGAGGTGCCGGTCGGTCGTCTCAGCACTGTAGTCACTTATCGTAATGACTGCAATTTCCGCGTCGATGATTCAGAGGCTCTGCTGAGCTCGCGATTCATGGGTGTGGATGAAAACTTCTTTCGACCTTCTCTCCCTCAACAAACCGATAGACCGCGAGGGCCAATAACCGAGGTGGGATCACTTCGCGACGACCGTACTCGGCCCAGCCTGAGTGATCTTCAGCAGCCCTACGGTAGCCTCTCAACATTTCATGGAAACGTGCCTATCGGGACCAGCCCGATCTCGGCACTGAGAGCTGTGCGGTCACCAGGCTCCAATGCCAGTTCACCTCCTAGTTCTCTACCAGCAAACAACGACGTCGAGGGTCCGAACTCGTTGCCAATTCGAAACACGGCGACACGCCCCTCACTGCGAACGACCGACGGTACAAGCAGACGACCTTCGGTATCATTCCAGCCATTCAAGGCAGGATCGCTTTCGGGATCCCCGGTTCCACGTCAAATTGATTCCGAATCTCCTGCATCACCACAGTCGTTGGCGCGGCCTGGACTTTCGTCCCTTCCTCAGGCGAGAAACCGCACATCCCTAACTGCTGGCATGCCGGCATCCCTCCGAGGTGGGCCTCCACAGTCAGTCGAAACAGGCATATCTGGCTCCCCTCGGCCAGCATCAACGAGCCGCTACAGCAGCAGTTTCACTCACCGCCGCGGTCGGCTATCATTCGGCGGCGCAAGCAGGGCCGGGGAGGATGAGCAGGGCAGCAGTGGACGGCAGAGTCTGGCATCGTCTGTAGCACAGCCTGGCTCTGGGCTTCTGGCTGAAGTTACTGGCACAAGCTCAGACTCGCTACAGAACGAGGATGATAACATCTCCGAGTTTCTAAAAGCGCTTGATAGCAAGAAGACACTCAAAAGTTTCGAGCCCACCAAGAAAGGAGAGTCGGCGACGAACCGGACGGTAGCGCAACTATCAAGGTTTCACATGATGAAGGATTCTAACAATGCCTTGACCGAGTCTATGACTTCCTCTGTGCAGATGCAGCGGTCGTCAAGCGAATCTAGCCGACAGTTGACGAGCGTGCCTGGTATGGTAGCACCTGCGTCAATGTCGGCATCGTCATCTCCTGGCAAGCCGCTCTCGCCGCACACTCCTCATACCCCAGCCATTCCATCACGACTGAGCGAGAACTCGATTATAGACTATACCGGCCAAGGGAGAATTACATCGCGTGGAGGGCAAGCACTGGAGAATGCTCCGACAGGGCTTGCCAGGGAAGACACGATCACGCAGGATGGCACAACGGCGATCGACATCCCGCTGTCACCACGACTTGGAACCTATCAGAGACGTGCGAGTTCGGTGGCGCTTCAGAACCGTTCAATGGCGGACGAGGACGATACGGAGCTAGCGTTTGCGCACAGAAGTATCAGCCTAGGTGCCGATGACAGAGAGCCACCAACACTGAGCATCCTCCTGGGTAGACAGATGCGGATGGACGAAGAATCGGCAGCCCGACAGCCAGGCCGACAGCCAGGCCGACTTCAGCCAGCAGCCGACATTGAGACGATCGAAACATCAAAGACGATACAGCAAGTAGGGTCAGAAGAGAACCCACTTGAAGGACTCATTCCTACCGTGCCGTCCAACTCGCCATTCGGAAGACGTCGGTATATGGGAATGGCGTCGCACAGGCAGACACCACCGCAATCATCCCGAGGTAGCTTTGCAGGGCTGGCTAATAGGCCAGTACGAGGAGACGATGACTCGGTTCTTGAAGAGCCGTTGGTTTTCGACCTCTCCGAGATGGATGCTCAAAGCAGGCGAAGCATTGAGGAGGGCAGGGGCACGTCCAGACAACGATGGTAAAGACGACTTTCAGAAGAGACCTACCACAACTTGCATACACTTGTTTTGTTCGACGCGTTTATACATCGGTCTAAGTCGAGAAGTCATCACTTTGGACCTGTCAACAAAGAAGGAGGGGAACATCTCAGAAATCACATGGAAGCTTCATTTTGGAACTCAGGTGAGTTCATCGCATGATGGCGCTATGGTTTGCTTTGGCTACGACACATGATATGGGACTGAACTAGCGAGGATGAAATAAATTCATGGAAACTGAGATATACAGAATGGAAACGGAGTCTTGCTAATTGCTTGCATTTGGACTCATACTCATAAGCACCGGACGTCAGCGGATGAGAGTTTATAATCTAGCTATGATACAGTACTGTTGGCTATGTAGATGGCCAAACGGTTTTGGTACAGATAGTGAAAGCAGATATTTCATGCGTCTCTTTAAGGACCACAGCTTGAAAGATAGAGAACAGGCTAAACTTGAGAGGGCGATTGTATTCAACAATTCCCAATCAATTTGAAAATTGGCACCACACCTCCCATCATGATCAATTGCGTGTCGCACTGTTCTACATGACGTCTCGACTGTGGCGCATGCTCGCCCAAATTGTGGTGCTTTCAGGGATTCACATGAATACCAGGATCCAGCAACCTTGGGGCTATCAAGTAATGTGGCGGGCGTGGCGCGTGGCGCGTGGCCTCTCTAAGGCGGTAAAAGGGAAGCCTTTTTCTATAAACTTGACGCTTTCCTTTTAAATCATTTATAATCACATGTGATACTTTTTTGAATTACACGCAATACGTATCTCGTCCAGTGTTGTGACTTTTATTAATTTTCCACGCTTTTTGCGCCGCGCACTGGGACGACGACAACCACTACGACAGCCACTACGAGTTCCCTACGCACGAGGCCACTGCCGACGTAAACAGACAAGGGGTGTGCGTAGTGTGCAGTGCAGTAGAGAGTTCCCCATCTTCATCTCTTGGATTTGGGTTACTCTACCTTGCATCATCACCTTCATCACCCTCATCGCCCGACAGCTTTCACGGCCTACGGACAGCTACAACTGAGCGTTTGGGTTTACTCGCCGGCATCTGCCTTTCCTAAATATACCCCGTAGCACCCGCTGCGAAACTCCCCCGCCCTCCCGCATCTGCCTAGCCCCGACCGAACACCTACCTATCTACAAGCAACAACCGCAGTATTCACAATGTTTCGAGCCGCAGCCTCCGGACCTTTTGACGAGGCCATCGGTATGTTGCTCACATCTGGGTCTTGCGCCTTTTGCGCGAACAACCATGACTGCGAACCATAATGGGGGACTGACGCCATTGCAGCCAAGGCTACCGACGAGAACCTCACCTCTGAAGATTGGGGCGCTATTATAGAGGTCTGCGACAAGGTCTCGAATGACCCCAACGGGCCCAAGGAGGCCGTTCAGAGCATCATCAGGCGCCTTGCTCACCGTAACGCAAATGTCCAGCTCTATACACTCGAGGTATGTCGCCAGTCCATGTTTCCCCGCTACCAAGGCTGCGCAGTTTGCTTACCATGACATTTCACCAAACAGGTCGCCCATGCGCTCGCCCAGAATTGCGGCAAAGCTATGCACCGAGAGCTCTCGAGCCGAGCCTTCACTGAGGCTCTTTTACGACTCGTCAATGACCGTAACACACACACCCAGGTCAAGGCCAAGATTATCGAACACATGGAGAGCTGGACCGCCATGTTTAATAATGATCCGGAGCTTGGAATCATGGGCGACGCCTACCATCGTGTCAAGCAAAGCAACCCTAACCTCCAGCCTCCGAGTGCCCCTCAGAAGCAAGGTCTTACAGATACTGATCGCCAGAAGGAGGAAGATGAGCTTCAGATGGCGTTGAAGTTGAGCTTGCAGGATGAGGAGCGCAAGAAGTCTACTCCTTCTGCCGGTCCCAGTTCCGGCCCTAGTGGCCAGCCGGAGACCCCCGCTCCAGCTGTCCAAGCTGGTACCACAGCTGCCACTATCAGCCGGGTGCGCGCACTTTACGACTTTGCTCCCTCAGAGCCTGGTGAGCTCGAGTTCAAGAAGGGCGATGTCATTGCCGTTCTGGAGAGCGTCTACAAGGACTGGTGGCGAGGATCACTCAGAGGCAAGACGGGCATCTTCCCTCTAAACTATGTTGAGAAGCTGGCCGATCCTACCCCTGATGAGTTGCAGCGCGAGGCCCAAATGGAGGCCGAGGTCTTTGCTGAGATCAAGAACGTGGAGAAGCTGTTGACTCTGCTGAGCACATCCAACCCTGCGCCCAAGGAAGAGGATAACGAGGAGATCTCGGTAAGTGATTTTGCCGTAGCTGTTGACTCGTTGGGTGAACGTACTAACGTTCTGTAGAAACTCTACCATCAGACACTGGCTATCAGACCAAAGCTCATCAAACTTATCGAGAAGTATTCGCAGAAAAAGGGTGCGTGTTTTCGTCCCGTTCCCCAAAGTTGGCACTAACAATCTGCAGACGACTTTACTCAACTGAACGAGAAGTTCATCAAGGCTCGACGAGATTACGAGGCTCTTCTCGAATCATCTATGGCCCATCCTCCCCAACACTCTTACCAGCAGTATCCCATGAGACCAGGTGGCCCCGGCCAAGGCTACCCCCAAGCTGGTGGTTACCCTTCTCAGGGTCCTCTCCAACAAGACCCGGGAAGGTATTACACTCCTGGGCCAGGTGGTGAGTTTATTCACATATCCTTACTCGGGCCTAGTCACTAATATAGCTTTTAGAACAACCTCGATATCAAGCTTCGTCCCCTCCCCCCAACTTCCAGAATCAGTCACAGGGTCAGCAGGCTCCCTTCTATGTCGCCGGAGCCGAGGTCTCTCCAGGCTCTCACCAGCACCCGCCCAGAGAAGAGACTCCAGTCAATGGCAAGCAACCCGCCCCTATCAACACTACTGTCCCCGGTCAAAACTACAAACCCTACTCTCAGCCTCAAGGCTCAAACCCCTATTCACAAGCCCCCATGGGTGGTCGACCGGGTAGCACCTACGGAGCACAGGAGCTAGCCACCTCAGTTTATGACTCTCCCATCGCGACTAACAACCCCGCGTCGGCAGCTACCTACACGAGCTCCGTCTACTCTCCCGATGAACCATCAAACGAAGCCTCCGCTCCCCCAGGACCCTACTCGTCGCAGCAGCACCCTCAACAATCCCAGTATCAGAGCTACAACCCCAATAGCCAAGCAGCCCCTCCCGCTCCCACTGGCCAGGCTCCCGCGCCCCCTCAGAGCGTCATGACGCCGCCGCCTCTCCAGCCCGGAAATGCTGCCTCTTATGACGTTCGTCACAACCTGCCCAGTCACGGCGGCCCGCCGCAGTACAAGCCTTACGTCCCCCCCGGTGATGGACCCTCGGCTCCGGCGCCCGATAGCTACTACACGAACAATTATTAATGATGTTGGCGTTTCTTTGGATGATGGAAGGGATACTGTAGTCTTCAGCATTCATAACACATGCATTTTCTGTAATCTTAGATTGCTCTAAACCAAGAACTTGCTTGGCCTTGATGTTGAACTTTGTTCAGTATACATCTACTTTTGCTCGACGCTATGATTTGAATCATTGTGTATCGTGCCCAGGACCGATTTTGGAAGCGGGCACTTTTGTATCGGCTTGTTTCCTGCATTTATTCATCAGAAAATATACCATGAGCGTGCATGTTCCTTCTCTTTCTAGGCAGGTAGCACACACAGCGAGGTATCTTTCGTTGAGATAAAATATTTTGCGCTTGACGCCCTGCGTAGTACATACAGTATCAATGTACAATCACGTAATAAGCATACAGCCTACATCAGAAGAGAAACCCCGAGACTATCAGCCTTACAAAACTGTCCCTTAATCTATGTCTAGTCCTGCTAAAGTATAGAAATTCTCGATTGTGCCCCATCGCCCTGTAACCAAAAAAGACAAGCAAACCCTACAACGCCATCTCATGTATCCTTAAATCATTCCAAACATCCAATCGTCAAGCCAGCATCTTACCACCGACGTCCATAGACGGCACTCTCCTCCCTCTTTGGTCTTCCGGGCTGTCTCCTGACTGTAGCGGCACCTCTGCGCGACGACTCCGATGCGCCATCGTCCACAGCCAGGGGATTCTGGGCAGAACCCGGCCTGAAGAGGTCGATGATCTCGTTGAGGCCAAGCTTGAACGCCTCCTTGCGCATGCCTCCCTCTATGGCCTGCTCGGCGAGCTCGCGTTTCTTATTTTGGAGGTCGAGAATACGTTCCTCGACGGTGGCTTCGACGGTGAGCTTGTAGATGATCACATCGACGGTTTGGGTGAGACGGTGAACACGGTCGATAGCTTGCTCCTCGACGAACTAGTCTTGATGTTAGCATATAGATCTCTGGGACAAAGACATGAGAAGAGGGACTCACGGGGTTCCAAAAAGGCTCGATGATGACAACTCTGGTTGCCGCCGTGAGGTTTAGTCCCAAGCTACCGCACTTCAAACTACAGAGAAGAATTCGTGTCTTGGGGTCACTGCGAAGCTTGCGCAGACTCTCCTCGCGCTCGTCGTTCCTCATGCTGCCGTCGTAGCGGACGAAGCTGAAGCGCTCTTTGCGGAAGAAGGGTTCGACGAGGTCGAGCATCGACGTGAACTGCGAAAAGACGATGAACTTGTGCTCCTTGACCTCTGCGTGGAGGATTTTGATGAGCTCGCGGATCTTGGCTGATGCGAGGACCTGAGGCGAGTTGGGGTTGTGGGACGGATAGAAGACGCTATCATCCTCGTCTGAAGAGAGGGTTTCCTCAGAGTCGTCTTCTTCCGAGTCAGTGGCCGACTCCGATACCTCGGATTCTAACGCCGCAGTTGTAGTATCTGCTGCCGACGTATCAACAGCGGACGCGTCGATCACGGAGGGCTCATCATTTAGTGTCTGAGCCGCCATTCGCTGGGTCATCTCCATGAGAGAGACCATCGAATCTTCCGAGTCGGATGCTTCATCAGCATGTCGGAGCCCCTTGCCCTCTTTGGACACTTCGTCATCCACGACAAAACTGCTGAGGTTGCTCTGTTCCTGGATCTTACTCTCGTCGGCTTCAGAGTCGTCTGATCCAAGCCAGTCACCTCCGCCTTCGGCATTTTCGTCCTCTTCGCCACCGGCCTTGCCAAGATGAAGAGATCCCCGCTGGTCTTCTGGTACGAGCCAGGATCCTTCTGCTGGTTCTTCCTCATCATCATCATCATCATCACTATCGATGATGGCATTGCGATTCCGAGAGCGCTGGGTTGACTTCTTGGGTGTATCCTGGATCTCACTCTCGTCCTCGTCTTCATCGTCGCTGTCAACAATGGCATTGCGTCTCCTTGGACGACGAGCCATCTTCTTGGGCGACTCGTCAGAGTCCTCCTCAACAATTTGACGACCGACGACTTTCTCTTCAACAACGTCCTCCTCCTCAACAATTTGACGGCCGACGACTTTCTCTTCAACAACGTCCTCCTCCGCCCCCTTCTCGGCTTTTTTGCTTTCCTTTCCTCTATGCTTGTCCTTCTTCTTTGACCTATTCTTGTGCTTCTTGATTCCCTCTGGACGCTCATGGCTATTGAAGTAGGCCAAATCTTCATGACAATCGTGACAGATATCCTTTCCACTTGTTGTGTCCTTGCTGGAGAGCCCTCGTCCACAAATATTGCAGTTCTTGGAAACGATGCCCATGCCAGCAAACATGTCAGCCATGGCATCGATATCCGTATCCTGCGTTTTCTGGGTCGAGTCTGTTGACAGCGCATCCTTGTCCTTGTCAAGTTTTCCTTCAACAAGCTTGGGATGGTTACATGCCTGCCGCAACCTCAACAGGAGCGTCAAGGCACTAGCATAGTTGACCTTGCCACCCATCATCGCCTCAATGCTTCGGTCAGCACGCGCCTCCAGTTTGTTGTAGAAGCTGCGTTCAGCAGGCGAAAGCTTAGTCGCAATAGTCACAACCTTGCGCTCCGTGACCTTGAATCCTGTAGTCGAGGCTTCTCCTTCGGCCGAGGGCTTGCCACCTGGGTTTAACGCCCCAGCCACCTTTAAGATATCCTTGGTACGGCGCTTCATGAAGCATCGCAGGAGGCTGTGCAGTCTTCGAATTGCAATATGCCCCTTTCCATTCTTTAGAGGAAGATCAATGTGTTCTTTCCACTCTTTGAGATCGTCATAGGGTCGGATGCGGAGGAACTTGATCAAGGATTGCAGTTCGTCCAGGTTATTCTGCATCGGCGTGCCGGACAGGCACCATCGATACTCGGATCGCAGAGCATAGCAAGCCTTGGTCGCCTTTGCATTGCGGTTCTTGATTGTGTGAGCCTCGTCAAGAACCACTCGCCACCAGTGTAGACCGAAACAGCCAGCTTGAACACTACCCTCGGCGCTGGAAGAATGACCATGCTCAGAGACGAGGATCTGATACGTCGTCACAACAACATCGTACAGAGCGAGATCCTTGAATCGCTTCGTTCGGCTGGGCCCATGGTGCACGCAGACCTTCAGCCCATGGGATTTTTCCACTCTGTCTTTAATTTCGTGTTCCCATTGTCGAATTAGTGCCAGAGGTGCCACCACAAGTGTCGTCTTTTCGACATTCTCAAAATTCTTCTTCCATGCAGATGTGTTCTTTTCGGGCTTTTGGTTGGTGAGGATGAGGGAAATTGTCTGTAAAGTCTTTCCCAGGCCCATGTCATCGGCAAGAATTCCTCCCTTGGGAACTCTTCCTCGCTTCACAGGGCCAAGCTCTCGTCCGCGCATCCACTCGACACCCTCCACTTGATGTGGCAGCAGCTTCACCTTGAGGCCGTCTACTGAGCCGTCCTTGACTTGTTGTGCGTCGTCGGTCTTCTTCTCTTCGGTCACCTCGCCAGTCGGCTTCTCCTCTCCTTCTTCTTCCTCATCATCCTCCATGCCACCTTCGAGGAGAGCCTTCAGGTCAGCGCTCGCCTTGGCGGGGTCTGTGTAGAATACCTCGTCACGATAACGCGCGGGGCCTGCTGCTGACGGGACAGGCGGGGCATTGGAGCTGAACATTTGTAAAGACGGAGGCTTTCTTTCTTGGTATGTCGGCGCAAGAGGGCCTGCGACTCTGGCGCTGCTGTTGCTGCCTCGTCCATCCAGATGAAGCTCCGGTCGGGTCTTTTGACGCAAGAAGGGGTCGGCTCTCTGCTTGCGAGAAGACATCATCTTGGTCGGGTGCCCGAACGTAGGCGTATTTGTTGCGCCATTTGGGTTGAAAGGGTCATTCGTATTCGGACGCACATTGCCTTTGAGAGATCCAAGGCCACGCACAAGTGCAGTGATGTCGTCGTCGGGTGTCCTTTCTCTCGCCACATTGCTACCATTAGGTTTGATGGGATTCAAGGGCGCCTTTGGGGGCGCACGTTCGTTGACCATGTTTCCAAGATCTCGCAGGGCGGTAGAATCGTCAAGGCGTGTCTTTCTCACAGGAGCGTTGGAGCTCTTCGAGGAGTCGGTTGGTGGGGGATATTTAGAGAAGTCGGGTTCTTGATTAGATGAAAGGGAAGTCCACGGCTTAAATGCGAAAGATGCACCTGGCCTCGCAGACTGTTCGTTTTTGACACGGTCGCGTTTTTGGTTCATGGGCCAATTAGGCTTCCTTGTAAAAACTGATGTTTGTGGCGTGAGGCCGTTGTGTAGATGTTACAGTCTCGCTTTGTCTAGGGTCTTATTTGTGACGGTTTGTTTTTTGAGCCCTCATGACATAATGAATTGCCCCAGCAACTATGCAGTTTAGCCCCTCTAAGAGTGTGGCGCGCACCAAATGGTGGGATGGCCATCACTGTGTGGCTGGGGGGTGCAAAGCCCTGAAGAGGGGTATACTAATATTGACATCGCTTTATCTATAACCTCAGCCGAATCCCATGTTAATCTTTGGAGTAGCCTATAAATTTTGCGCGTTACTTTATATTTCCTAAATTGAAGATGCTTGTCCTCTCTCTCTCTCTCTCTCTCTCTCTCTCTTTCCCAAGACTCGACACTTCATATTGACAATTACATCCACATACCCATGATATCGTTTAGCTCTTCAATGGTCAACAATCACCAAATCACTCATGAAAGTCAATTTTGTAGATGGTACATACTTTTCTATTGCAGATTCGTAAAGCTCTTTTCATGCCTACATTAAATACAATCTCTTCCTATTTAAACCCATCAAGAAAAAGCAAAGGCAGCCGATCGTGTGGCCGCCATAGAAGACGCCAACCCAGATAAAACATGGCTTCAAGTCGTGACCGAATTCGTCGCAAAAATGCAAAATGATTTGATTTTTTTTTCCCTTCAATTTTTTTGTCTTTGTTTGTCCCACGAGGCACTTAGGCATCGGGGCCAGCCTTGACGACATCCTCAGTGGCCTCGCTCTCGTACTTGGTGAAGTTCTCGCGGAAGAGACCGCCGAGCTTCTTGACTTCGGTCTGGAAGCTCTCCTCGCCAGCGGTCCAGGCCTTCTGGGGGTTGAGAAGCTCGTCGGGGACGTCGGGGCAAGTCTTGGGGACCTGAAGGTTGAAGACGGCGTAGTTCTCGTACTCGACCTTGGCAAGGTCGCCAGAGTGAATGGCGTCGAGGATGGCACGAGTGTACTTGAGGGGGCATCGCTTGCCGCCCTGGGCGAAACCGGCACCGACCCAACCAGTGTTGAGGAGCCAGGCGTTGGCGTTGTGCTTCTCGATCTTGTCGGCAAGCATCTTGGCGTACTTCATGGGGTGCAGAGCAAGGAAGGGCTGAGCGAAGCAGCTGGAGAAGGTAGCTTGGGGCTCGGTGACGCCGTCCTCAGTGCCGGCCATCTTGGAGGTGTAACCGGAGATGAAGTGGAACATGGTCTGGGCGCTGTTGAGCTTGGAGATGGGGGGGAGAACACCGCGGGCATCGCAGGTGAGGAGGATGATGTTGGAGGGAGCGTTGGGGGAGAGGCAAGGGATCTTGGCGTTGGAGATGTACTCAATGGGGTAAGCACATCGGGTGTTCTCAGTGAGAGTGGAATCGTCGTAGTCGACCTCACGGGTCAGGGGGTCGAAAACAACGTTCTCGAGGACGGATCCGTAGCGGATGGCACCATAGATATCGGGCTCCTTCTCGGCTGAGAGACCAATGGTCTTGGCGTAGCAGCCACCCTCGATGTTAAAGACACCGTTGTCACTCCAGCAGTGCTCGTCGTCACCGATCAGGGCTCGGTTGGGGTCGGCGGAGAGAGTGGTCTTGCCGGTACCAGACAGACCAAAGAAGAGGGTGACATCGCCGTCCTTGCCCTCGTTGGCGGAGGAGTGAAGGGTCAGGACGTTGTGCTTGATGGGCATCTCATAGAAGAGGACGGTGAAGACACCCTTCTTCATCTCACCGGCGTACTCAGTGCCGAGGATGACCATCTCCTTCTGCTCGAAGTTGATGGCAACGGAGGTGCCAGAGGTCATACCCTCAGTGTATCGGTTGGCGGGGAAGCTGCCGGCGTTGTAGATAGTGTAGTCGGGGTGGAAGTGCTCGAGCTCCTCGCGAGAGGGTCGGATAAGCATGTTTCGCATGAAGAGGGCATGATAGGCGCGGGCGCAGATGACACGGACGCGGATGCGGTACTTCTCGTCCCAGCCGGCGAAGCCATCGATGACGTAGATGCGGTTTCGGGTGTTGAGATAATCGACAGCACGCTCACGGTTGATCTTCCAGACCTGTTGAGTTTATTTTGTCAGCCATGATTTCTCAACATGATGCTCAAGACTTCAGTCCGAGACTTGTATCCAATAAGAGTCACGAAGATAGAATCAGGAAAGGTCGCAGACGGAGTGAGAGAACAGAGCGGGGCACGGCTTGCAGGTGAGAACTTGGAGGCTAAGCTCGGTCTGAGTCCGTAGAGAATTGCCGGGGCAGCGCGGGGAGACGAGGTGAACAGGGGCTGGAAAACGGAAGTATGTGCTGCGGGGGTGCGATTGCCGATCCCATGACGACGGCCCCAAACTGGAGCAGAGGCGCTAGAATGTACTGGACCAAGCCCCTACCAACCAGCGACCAGGCAATTGGGTAAGAGAATAAGCACCGGGTATCTTCGGCGCAATGATCAAGTCGCTAGAATGTAGAGGCTTGTGAAAGCACCATCGAAGACAATCGTAATGATGGCGAGTTCTGTTCGGAAGACGATTCTCTCGCAACTCTGGGCGGAAGGGGGAAGGGGAAGCAATCGTCACAGTGTAATTATGTTGAGCGAAAAACAAAAGTGGTTATTCTTACATCAGTAGACATGGGCTTGTTGACGGGACCCCACCTAAAGCGTCGGTGTTAGCCATATGATCAACATGGATATCGACTACCGAAGCAGACGTAAAAGTTCCGGAAAGTTACGTACCAGATGTTGTGTTCTGATGAAGGCTCCTGGACAATTCGCTTGTCAAGAGGAGAGCGGCCAGTCTTGGCTCCAGAGTAGGCAGTCAGGGCACCGCTAGAAGTGATGGCAGTTCCGGTCTCGTAGACGAGGGCATCCTCGTAGAGAGCAGCAACCGAGGGGTTGGCGATCTAGATGGTGAATTCTCGGTCAGCGACGATTGAATTGAACAATTGAGCTGTGGCAACGCTTACAATGGCGACGCGGTCGTAATCGATGTGAGCGATATCGTGAAGCTCCTGCTCCAGCTCAGTGTGCTCCTGGTAGGGAGTGACACCGGCAGGGTGCAGGCTGGTTTTGTTGACGTTGCTAGAGATCATCACTGAGGATAAGAGGGTCAGTATTTGGTTGTGAGTGTGATTGAGATTGGTGAGGATAGAGGTCGCGTGCTGCAAGGAGGGGAAAATGTCTTCTTATACGACAGGCTCAGAGATGGTGATGTTGATGTTGGTGTTGGTGTAAGAGAAGCATCTCTGAGGACACTTGGACGAGGGCGAAGCGGACAAGACTCACTCTTGAATAATGTGGAGGGGCCTTTTTCCTGAATCTTGGATCTTGGACCTTTGACTTTTGGATCTGGATAGGGAGAAACAGAACGATGAACGGGGTCCTTCATGGCTATTAAAGGTTTGCGAGAAGGTCGAGATTCAGAAGAGTACGCCCGGGGGTGTGCGGTTCGCGGTGTGCTTCTCCACAAAGAAATGCAAGTGGATGTTCCAGATAGTGCCCGCTTTGGAGGGCTAAAACCGAGGGTGGGGAGCGCCGGGGAGCGATGGGGAGCCAGCAGAGACTCGAGGCTCTGGAACGGGAGTTGAGTGGTCCACACAAGCGCGGGGTGGGTTGTGAGAGGCGTCGCAGGTGACTGCCACGATATTATACCGGAAAGGATTTCTTGGTACACCGTGTGCTCGCGGTACACCTGGTACAATTGGGACAGTCTGGGCGCCAGACTGGAGAATACGGGGATGGGTGCTGCGGGACGGTGATGGTTCAGAGGGTAGCAAGCTTCACACGCCCCCGAGGCCGTCTGTAACTGATGACGAGGAGGGGAGAAGGTGTAATGGAAAATACCGGAACAGGGAGAGACAGGCAAGAGAGGACGGCAAGAGGAAAACAGGGACAGGGAACTATTACTGAGGGCCCAGGCCCAGATCCCCAGTCGTCGACGACAATTGAGAGAGATGGCGTATTGGAAAACGGTGTCCGTCCGTCGACGAGATGACCAGGCAGGGGCAGGAAACCGAGATATTAGGACGGATCTGTGGAGAAATGGCCCTAGCATATGAAAAGAGTTCGGAGAATCTTGGGCCAGCTTAGATGTACTGACGTTGTCGTGAAGGGCTAAAAAGGCCTTGATGGAGGGGTTGTTACTGAGGTTTCTGTAGTTTGTAGTTTTTTATCGATCTCGACGCGATTTAGAAACTGCTGTGTATCCGTCTGTCTGTTCGTCTCTTTCTTTTGTTACGTGACAATTGAAGTTTACGAGGGAGATGATGACGACACTGTCAACAAAGGAGACGGAGGGAGAAAAGTCACATGCCTATCATATGCGAGGGGGGAAGGAAACAATACCAAAACAGACACAAATAAACACACTCATCAGTGAACTCCCTTGACTTCATCTAACCCTTAATATGGGTTCCCTCCAAGAAACAGTGGGAAGATCTTGACTACAAAAAGCATACAACTATGCAGACAACAAATTTCCTTGATTACAGAACAATCTCTAGAAAAAAAAAACGAAGAAAAAAAAAAGACTGGTTCTAACGCCCCTCATGGCTTGTCTTTGTCAAGTTTTGACTTTCGTCATGATCGCCGGAATACAGTGCCCAGAGAGGTGAAAACACCAAAGCAGCGCCGCTCTATTCCGTAAGCTGACGAACAATTAGATAATAGCAGGACCGCAGCAAGCCTCAGGGGAAGAGGGGCTATCCACCAGGCGTGTAGTGAAGATGCTTGGGTACCAATATGTTTACATGGAGGAAAAACTCTGCTACATGGGTAGGTAATGTACACGCCGTAGGTAATAGTGCGTAATTGTAAATCAAATTACATCCAATGGATTCCTACACGACCAATGTCAGTCCAACAGGCCAAACGCTCCAGGAGTCACTGTTGTTGTTCGGAGTACTGTACCGTCCCTTACCGTAGTATACCGCCGTCGGCACTGGGCCAGGTCATCCGTCCCGTTCTCCAACCCCGCTAAATACCTCCGACGAGATTTTCCCAGCTTGTCATCGGAGCAGCACGGGGGACTCATGCGGAACGGCCTCGGGTGGGAAAGTAGGAGATCAATGCTAGGGTTACAGCAGTTTCGAATGAATCCTGTTTCTAGGTCAAGGGATAAACGTTTTCTTGTTGTAAAGAACAATGCAACATGAAGTTAATTGAAGGTGGCGGCCCATGGTCAACGACAACTACGACAATGTGCCAAGCCAAACACAGCAATAACTAGATTTCTATGCTGATGATGATGATGTTGTTGCTTCGGGTTAACTGCCCCTCACTCAATGGTTGACGACTTCACTACACCCACCTTGAGCACGCCAATGTGGCACACTTGTGGAGGCCTGCTAGAATCTGGAGGTAAAGCTAGAGGACCCATTGGTCGACCCCAGGGAATACCATGACCTAACGGGCAATCAAGGAGCCGAGGGGTGTGAAGCCATCGTGAAAGTCACATATCATGACACGGCCCAAGAAGCCCCAGACAAATAACCAGGCAAACGGGGGGAAGCTGAGGCCGTTGCAGTATATTTTACGTACACCCGCAGGTGATATGTTGGAAGAAATGTAACAACACAAGCTAACTATTACAAATAACAGAATAATGGTGTCGGGCTTGCAAGAAACAGAAACTACATGTTATGAAGTCTACCCTACAACAAAACCATGATTGTCATCTGAAGAAAAAGAAGCACTCGCCAAGCCTGGCCAGAATACCGAACACAAGAGGAAACAAGATACAAAGGGGGGGGGGCGGACTAGGGCTGAGATTGCGGAGAGCAGATGCGGTGGAGGGAAAAGCAAGGCTAGGCAAGTCAAGTTGGAAATGCCCTAGGACACCTCTCACACGCACAGAGAAGAAGAGTTTTCTTTCGTTCATGGACTTTGAGGTCCGTGCTGTCCAGTTATCAGTCACCCGACACGAAGCTCGGTGGGGAAGATACCGGGGAGGTTTATTTGGCAAGGGAGACTCTTCATGACAACCTCAGTTGCCGATTTGCTGATATGTACGTTGATGATGCCGTTTTTTCTTCTCTTCCTTTGGTAGAGGCAGGGTTTTTTTTTTTTCTTTCTTTTTTTTTTGGAAATATTGCTGATGAGCGGTAAAGACTTGTTACAGGTCCTTGCAAAGACGTACATACATATGATCATTTCATCCAATATTTTACATGACAGTTTATTGACAACATGCACAAAAAGGTCCTCGTGGTCTGGCCCGTCGCCCCCCCTTTTTATCCCATGATATCTCATCGCCAATCCATTGCCCAGCTTAACAGGATAACAAGTACCAGCCATGTAGGCTATCGGGAACAAACCGGGATAGATGATCATGATGTTGACATGATGAGTACCTGCAGAGTCCTTGTCTCGGTTGACCAGTGATTTCTGCGTGTGTCTGAGACTAACATGAGAAAAGAAGAAAACCAACCACAAGACCAGAGATGCATTTGTCTAGAGCTGCTATTTCCATCACCACATGGCGTCTCACGGGACCAGTTCTCGGTAATTTTCCCATTCCTTACCTAGTGCACACCTAGCTGAACATCTCGGTAAACGACAACATAAAGCGTTTAAAGAAAAAGGGATAGAAAAGATTGTTCTGGGTCATCCATCAACCTCTTCCCCACATCCCAGTTTCGGCATTTGGAAAGAATACACACACATGACTTCGATTTATTATTGATTTTACTTAATCGACCCCCTTTGGCAGGGAGGGAAACTCTGTATGTAATTTCGTCAGGAACCTTGTTGTAGAAAAGAACCCCATGCCGGTGGCCGGGAAAGCAAATGAAAACAGTCATGTTCGTGAGTTCACATCGTGACCTCTGATATTTTTTCTTCTTCTTGCCCCACGGTGGACCCTGCTGGTTTGACAAGAACCTGGATTCTTTCGCTGAGGCTTAGATGTTTGTTTACATATATCCTCGCTGCATCTTTCCAGCGAGAGACTTTTGGATAGATACATGAAGATTACCACACCCCTTGTCCAATCACGATAACATCTATACTTTGTCGAGGAATACCCTTCCAACAAGAAAATATTCCCGTCGGTAGCCTTCAACCCGAGCTATGAACTTTCCAACCATGATATTTACAAGTCCTGTGAGTGACGTACCGCGACCCCACGAAACTCCACATCGGCAGAACATCCCCTAACCCCAGTCGAAACGGCGTTTTTGATTGGTTGTATCCACAAATCTGACGGTGCACTTCACCTCTGTCCGCAAAAGGCCTTCCGACATGTTCCGAAACACGTCTCCGTTTCCCCCGCGCCAAATCACCGTCTCGTTTACGTTGGAGGAAGACCATGGGGGAGGTCAAGTCTCATTGACCACTGTACAACACACACAGTACACGCCCCTTCTTTCCATTTCCTTACAAAGGACATTGAATCCCGCTGCGGGCGCTTTGCACCGTTGCTCGGCTAACTTCCTGATCAATAATTATCCCCTCCCCCGTATCCTCCGTCCTCCGTTGCCCGGCTCCGTATGCCTCCGTATACCTCCGCACGCTTCGGTATCACCTTTGCTTTACATCTAGTTATACAAGGAAACCACTATCAATCTCAATGGGGCAGTGCTGAGTGCTCTTCCATGTCAAGATAAACTACACCCCCTTTGGATCATTGTAGACATCAGCGTCCAGGACTACACCATCCATCTTCCTTCCGACTTACATGAGCTTACTGCACTATACCAAGACAAAGCAGGATATCTAGTAGTTGTCACTGTTGTTTACAGCCAAGACTACCATCTCTAGCACCTTGTACAAACACAATCACTGCAAGTATCAGATAGTATCCTCTCTCCCATCCGTCCGTTGAAATCCCCCTGTATAGATAGACCAACGTCTCTACCTCTGAAACCGACTTTCCCTGATCCTAGTCAGCCAACATGATGCACAACCATGAACCGTAATCTGCACCCATGGACTCGTGTTATTTCCGTCAATCCACTGTAGACCTCCATGTGTAACCATCCCGTCCATCTCCGGCCGCTCGGTAACCTTCCGTGAGGTGAAGCTGCTAGGGGCCCTGCCTCACCTTTCCTCTGCTGAAAGATGGCCCCTGTCACTCATGCATACAATATTATCACACCCCTCGTCCAGAGAAAAAAAAAATCCATCACGATCCGCTGGACCGCCGCAAGCCATCCTTTAACCCCACACGCAACTGGCAGTTTGCATCTCACGTACATCCCAGAAAATCCTCAGCTCCCTGCTGTTGAAAAGAATCCCATTCCAAGATTCCGTCATCGCTTCCCCATGCGTTTTCCCTTCTGTCCCCTTTCGGGAGACAACGCTTTTCACCATGTCGTCCTCTCTCAACGTCCCGATCTTTTTTCGTCTCTGGTACGTTTCTACAGCCAATGTTTATACCCCCCCCCCAACAGAGCCGCAGATAGGGAGCATGTCCCCTTCAGTTTTCGTGACCGTTCAAAACCGTCTTCTTCCCTGCCTAATCCTTGGTGGGACTGAACCTTGATAGGATGTATACGTAGTAGGCCTTGTTCGGGATCGGTTGTTGTTATCGTGGCCGTGCATTTGCTCCTGGGGTTGCATATGTTGTTGTTGTGTTTGATGGAACTAAAGTCCCGGTTTAGACCTTGCTTTGTGCATTTTACTCACTTCACCCGTGTTATCCTTCTTGATTGCTGTCCCAAACTTGAGCGTCTACGTACACAATCTTTCTTCTATGTCGTTGGCTGCCTCTTGTCTGCCTGCACTGACAACACGAGAACAAATCGGTTACTATTCTCGTCCGTGTCTCTCCTCCCTGTCAAACTCGGATTTCTCCAATCTCACCGCCATCGTGAGTTTCACTTGCTTCTAAATGACACTTGTGCGCCTTGATACCCCTTTCTTTGCCTTTTCTCGCAACGCCTCCCCTCTATCATCTATCATGACTATTCCATACATCTTACTAGGTGTAATCTAGCGTCTCGTTTTCTTCACCTTTACTGTGCTGCCTCGTCTTGTTTGCCCGTCACATATTTTACTAACTTTGATCTTCATACGTCGTCCGCCTTTCTTGCTTTCGACTATATATACTGTTACTACCTAGGCCTTGCATGGCACCCATCATTTCGCGCCTATTGTCATCTTGCCCCGTCTGCCCTTACTGGCTGGCCTCACTTGGCCCGACGTAGTAGATGAGTTCTTGCGCCGGCTATACAAACCCGCAGTAGTCCCTCCCACTTTTGGCCTTTGCCATTTTCCTCCAGCCCCATCGTTCTGTCAAGCCGTGGTGAGCGATGATATGTGTTCCTTGCATCACCGTCTTCTAGATCATCCTGCTTTCCACCTCTCTCATGGTAAATTTCACATGTCAAGCATGTTTAGAAATCATCGTTCATTTAGGATTCGTTAAAGATGAGCTTCGTGATCTTGCCAATGGCAATGGTTTGTCCCTGGAGCACATCCGTGTTAGTCAAGTTGGATCTAAGATCTGAGAAGGGGGAAGGATGTTTTCCCGCCATTCTTCTCCGTCCACACCACGGAGATGATCTCTGTGGTCCCAAGTGTCAAGGACAAGAGATGGGGAAGGGTACGGGGCAGCCAACGGGAGGGGCTGGAGATAGGGTTGAACGAACCTGGTCTCGCAGAGTAAACCGACCCATCTGGGGATAGTCCTCAAACTTCTCCACGCACACAGAGCCAGCTCCGCCAATCACTTGCATACGAGCAATGATGCTGTCGCCTCTCTTGGCGTGTGTGGGCGCCGCCTTGCTTTTGCGGCCTGTTCCCTTTTGCAACTTGTGCAACAGAGCCGCAAATGTCACCTCTTCGATCGCCGAGTGGACATGCAGCACGCAGTTGAAGCCGGCCGTCAAGATGCTCTTGAGCTCGAGAATGCGGATCTGAGCCTCAAACTCAGCCACATTGTGCACCAATCGCTTGGGCGAGCACAGCACAAAACCGGGCAGGATATCTTCCTCCTCAATACCCTTGAGCCTGATTCGAACCTGGTCACCACATTGAGCCAGTTGCACCTCATCTTCCTGTTCCCCAAATACAGCACTAGCTTCAACCTGCTGCTTGTTGGGCATCATGACCATGCTCATGCTCTTCTTGACAACACCAGCCTCGATCTTTCCCTCCACCATGGTACCCAGGTCACGGTACTTGCCGTTGATGGGTAGCATGAAAGGAGCGTTCAGCTTTCGCTCAAGAGCCTGCATGCCGTCGAGATACTCGAGCAGCGAAGGGCCGTCATACCAAGGGGCCAAGTCCTTGGGGACACGGGTCTTGATGCCGGCCAACTGCTGGGCAGCGATTGGCAGGAAGAAGACGTCGTTCTTAATGTTGTAGCCAGTTCCCTTGAGAAACTGTGATAGCTTGGTGGTGCACTCGAGATATCGCTCATGAGACCACTCGACTGTTGGATCGTCCATCTTGTTGACCGCAACAATGAGCTTGTTGACTCCCTGTGTCTTGGCGAGCATAGCGTGCTCTCTGGTCTGGCCTCCTCGCTCGAAACCAGTCTCATACTCACCCTTTCGAGCGGAGATGACAAGAATTCCAACATCAGCCTGAGAAGCACCTCCGATCATGTTGGGGACGTAGGTCTTGTGGCCAGGGGCGTCCAGGATACTGTAGCGGCGCTTTTCCGTCTCGAAGAAACCACGACCGACCTCGATGGTCTTGCCTTGTGTTCGCTCCTCCTTGTTCAAGTCCATGACCCACGACAGATACCACGACTCACGGCCGAGATCCTTGGCCTCCCTCTTGTACTTATCCATGGTTCGCTCGTCGACCATGCCAGTGACGTACAGAATAGAGCCACCCAGAGTGGACTTGCCTGCATCGACGTGACCGATGAAGATGATGTTGACATGCTCCTTGCCGTAGATTTCCTTGAGGGTTTCCTCGTCGACATCGGCGGCCTGTTCCTTCTGAACGGCATCAACTTCTCGAGCGATAGCTTTCTTCTCGCCGGGCGTTGGGCTTGATCGACCGGAGGCGGGACTGGGCGAGGTCTTTCCAGAGGTCTTACCACTGGTAGCGGCGGCGGCCTTGCCAGCCTTCTCACCAGTCTTCTCAATGGCTTTGGTGGCGGTGGCCTTCTGGCCGGCCTCGGGCTCATCGCTGGGCTCGGTCTTTGCGGGTTCTTCCTTTTTGGCGAGAACGGCTGTAGTTCCAGAGATGGAGAGGACCTTGGCCTTGGGCTTGGGTGCTGTGCTATCAGCACTGATGCTAATCACCTTTGGGCCAGTGGGAGCGGTGGCGGGAGCAGTCGGTCGCTGGGCGATCGTAGGCGCAGCGGGCTGCTGAGGTGCTTGTTGCTGAGGCGCTTGTTGCTGGCCGTATTGAGAGTAACCACCGCCTGATTTGTAGTCAGTAAATATATCGCGAAAAAGACTCAGTAGGGAGATCATACCATATCCCTGGTTTTGGTTGTACCCACCGCCATATCCCTGGTTGTACTGGTTAAAGCCCTGTTGCTGGGCACCATACTGAGGGTAATAGCCTTGCTGGTAGTACTGCTGCTGTTGCTGCTGCTGTCCCTGTTGCTGATACTGAGGCGCAAATCCTCCATATTGGCCAGGCTGGAAAGACTGAGCGTTGGGCTGGAAAGAGGCGACACCGGGTCGGAAACCGCCTGCAGCGGGGTTCATGTTAAGCTGCTGCTGAGCCTGCTGGGCGAGGTTATCGTCCTGAGCAGAGGGATCGTCCTCCCAGTTGTTAGGTGTCGACATGTTGTTGGTGAGGGTTCAGTGTCGTAAGGGGAAAGAAAGAGTCGGTGGTCGAAGTTTGTCGACTTCTGGCCTGTACAGGCTGCGGACTTGAATGGCCTCGAGAATAAAGCCGTTTAGTGTCGTCGGGAAGAAGGCCTGGTCAATTCCAGAAGGATAACTAGCGAGAGATGACTCGAAAATTAAACCTTTGGAGCTCGAAGGGAGAAATGCCGAGCGAGGTTTTAGGCACCAAGGAGACAAGGATCGTATCGTTCTGTGCCTGATGATGGTAATGGTTTGTGCTGGATTCCCTGGTGGAGAGAGAAGAGGTGAGTTGTGAAAATTCGTGCCCCACCGCCATGACGCTGCCTAGAGTCTAGACAAAGGGGGATGGAGGGGTTGGTTGGAAAGAATGGTATAGTGCTTTCATGGTTTCTCGCACACAGTCAGTTTTACAGAGATGTGGGTAATTTTGCCTATCAAAATTCTAGCAAACCTATTGAACATAGGTTATGAACCAAACAACATGCCAAACACTTTAGGAAGTCGGATAGAGCAGAGTCATTTAGGCCACAAACCAACCGAAACATCAGAAGAGCACCAAAATTTTTTTTGTTAAGGAATTGATTCACTTGGGCACTACTGTCTTCATCATCGTCTCTCGAGGCCAGGCCTGTTGAGCCTGATGGACACTGAACAAGCAGTCCCCAACAACCCTGGAAAAAGGCACGTGCCGTTGGGAGTCATTTTGAACCCTGAGCGAGCGAGGGGCATCCCTACTGCTTCGCACTGTCCTTTCCACCCCTCCATGCCCACCTCCACTGTCTTGTAAGTGGCAGGCGCATGTACGCTGCCAGTGCCCGTGAATCTAGGTATACCAAACGAAGAGTACTACCGCTCAACAGCTTGCGCTATCCAGTCACTTGGCAGGTTGTTATTACTCCGTCAAAAGCCTTTCTACCTGAATGCCTGAAACTCCAGAAGAAGTCCTCATACTATAGCTTCATGGCGTTATCATGGACGAGTTCCTCGCTGTGGTTGGCGTTCAAGCCATGAGATATGCCATACGATCTGGCATCGCTCTGACTTCCACCTATGCCTTAGGTCAATGTTCCCGCATTCTCAGCAAAGTTGACGACAAGGTCTTGTTCTCACAGTTGGATTCCTTACATAAGCTTCTCGATAGTAAGATCAAGGTATATCCATCCTTCTCTAAGTATGATTACTTAGAACTGACAGCCATTTCTCTAGATTATATCGCCTGCTCTTGATCTGATCGAATTCAAGTACGTGTGTTGCAGCTCTAAAAGGCATCCAAGACTAACCGCCCGCTAGATCTAGTAGAGGAAACACCTTTCTTGAGTCTGCTGCACCCCTAGCCAAGTCGCTTCAAACCGAGATTGTTTCTCTCGGCCGCCAGATCGAAACAGTCGTTGTTAACGATGGTGAAGCACTTGGAGATGACCACAGGCATAAGAAAACCGTCAACCACCAAGATCTCTTGCTCATCATAGCCAGCATCAAAGGTCTTCTCGACACAATCGATCGCAACATCCCTCTCCTCCAGTTAGCCATATCAGCCTCTGGTGAAAGCCTTTCAACATCTATTCCTGCTAGTATCTCTCCATCCAGGTTACTTCAAGCCAGTACTTTTCTCATTATTGGGGACACACAATTTGCACAAGACCCAATTAAGCCTATTCAGATCGGTCCATCTTTCACTCTGTCGCTTTACATGCTATTCCTAGGCCATGCATCCACACTGGCGCCTTACAAGACAAGCGATGCCACAAACGCGACCGAGGCTAGTAGCACCTCTGTCGACACAATCTCTGAGGGGCAAAAGGGAACATATGGCCTAGGCGAAGGGGAAAAAAAGCCATTATGGCAAGAAGTCTTGCACAAGGCTCGTGTTCGGCTTTGCAGGACTCGATGTGATCAAATATTTGACAGCAAGTTTGGTTATCGCTCAATGACTGCCTGCGAAAGCCCCTCCTTGTCTGCCTACGACAATAGACAATACACCTATCATCTAGAGATCATCGAAGACTTGAATGATGGGCGTTTACATGACGATGTTACGGAAAACAGATCTTACGACGATATTCCGAGTGCAGGCATTCGGGAATCGATTCCCATCCGCCAGTTGTCAAAGATCTTTTACACAGACACCGGTAGCTTGTTGAACATCGGCAACCCCACCGGCAGCGAACAGAATCCGGTCTTACTACTGAAACGAGATATTGAGGCCATGCCGGCAACCGATATGGCTGAAAGTTGTGTTGAGAGTAGTGCTAGCCCTCTGACGGTAAGTGAGGGCGGCGATGAACAAGCCGAAATCGATCAACAGCTCCTCCAAGGAAATAAGGACTACAAGGCCACCACGGCCTTGGATGGAGGCTTCCCCAACCATCATTCTCAATGGAAGTTCCCCTTACACTTGGATCCTGAGTGGATAGCACTGGAGGTGTTCCAGGAGGATGAGGACAATGGTGTAGATGAGGACAACATTTCTGTGGAGTCTGGAACTGTCGATGAGCCAGAGGAAACAGCCGGGCTACCGCGTGAAAGGTTATTACTCGATCCGAAGCTAGTAGACCAGATCAAAAGGCTCTCCCTAAAGTCCTCATCACAGCCCGATCCTTCAGAGGTCGTGCCACACTTGCAAGATACAGTCGAAATACGAGACTTTGTTGCTCGGTCACCCTTTGGAGCCATCACCACCTCGCTATCCCTGATGGAGATACTGATACGGCTGACTAGTCTTCAGGAGTTTCAGCAAGCCTCACATCTGTCAATTCCCGACCACATACTCACATTCTTCCTCGAAGAGACGTCAACAACAGGCCTAGTGGGAGAATCACAGTGGGCAACACGATCCATGGCTAAACGACGCATGGGATTTGATCCATACACTGACGCCCCAACAAAGTGATGGCCGAGTCTGTTCGAATGATCGGTTGTTGAAGTAGATGGAGATCAAAACTCCGACGGAGAATACAAACTGTTGAGTATGTGCAATGGCTTGGAGGATGAATCCGGGGTAGTGGCAGAAAGGCTGATCGCCCCATTGTAGGAAATATTTACAGCTCTAGCAAGTAAAAATGAAAAGAAAACTGCTGTTCTCCATCTCAATATCAATATTGACTTTTCTGTTGTCAATGCTCGTCTAATGACGCCATGGTTAGGTATGGAGCGGCAAGAGGGAAATCACTTAGTGGAGCTACCCTACGCCTAAATCAACGACATCATGGCGTAGCTGTTGGGGTTTCAACCTGTCACAACATAAAACACAGTATTCATGATCTATCAAGATTATATAACTGCGTGGTTCAAGAACTGATTTGATTAATCACGAGAGTCATCATTTATCATGACGCCCTTAATTCCTCGGATGCAAGTCTTTGAGATTGATGATCAGACATGGTACGTATGAGTTCCCCCATTGCAAACATCTAGAATTCTAGAATGTTTTGTAGCGATTAGAAGCTTCTAACTCAATTTCTAGGTTTCCAGCCTTCCTCCGTGTCCGTGTTCAGGATGCCTTGACCTGGGCATGGAAATCTCAGAGTCCACTGCAGTCCTCACCACCCGCGCAAATCGTCTCGTCCATTCTCATCAATGAGCTTGGAACCTCTCTGCCAGAGTACACATACGTCGACTTCTGCGCTGGCGGCGGCGGTCCTACGCCCTCAATCGAGCGCTCAGTCAACGCACATCTGCGCTTGCAAGACTCCCGCCCCGTTCGCTTCATCCTCACGGACCTGCACCCAAACGTCCAGGCTTGGAACAAGGTTGCTTCCAAGAACCCGCTCATCACGTACGAGCCTGGACCTGTTGACGCTAGCGCCGCGCCCAAGCATCTCGTTCGGAGAGGAGATGAGACCAAGACCATGAGATTGTTCAATCTCGCGTTTCATCATTTTGACGACAAGCTTGCCAAGGCGATTCTCAAAGACACAGTCGAGACGAGTGATGGCTTTGCAATTTTTGAGCTGCAGGATCGTAGTCTCAAGGGCATGTTTGTCTGTCTGCTATTCGGCATAGGGTTTATATTGAGCGCACCGCTGCATGCGTGGAAGTGGCGGTCTCCCATCACGCTCTTCTTCTCCTGGGTAGTCCCTATCCTGCCCTTTGTGCTTACTTTTGATGGATGGATGTCTTCGCTGCGTTCGCGAACCCCGGATGAAGTCGAGGCTTTACTGCGTACCTGTGGAGCGGACTCGGAGGATTGGGAGATCAAAAGTGGGAGCGAGAAGCATCTCTGGCCTTGTGGGCGGGTTCATTGGATGATTTGCAGGCCTCGCCCAAGAACGAATGGGGCCTAAGGCCCTACTTGTATCGCTCCAATCGATATAGTACAACTATGAATACAGAGTATGCGCTCAAGACAACAACATGTGTCAATGTACATCATCCTTTACATAACTCCTTGGGCATGCCATTGTTACCGAAACCACCAGTTGACAGAGGCGTTGAGTTGCCCTTCGTCCCCTTTGCTCTTGACGGAATGCCACCATCCGTTGGGAATAAACATCGAGTCTCCAGGTGCCAGCTCAGCCTCGTAAGCCCCTTCTGGTAGAAGGTTGGCTTCCCAAACCGCGTCATGCAGTGCTGCTCGCTCCGCCCCTTCCATCATCTCGGCAGTTCTTATACGGCTGTTACCATGCTGACGAATGCGGGCTTGAACCTCGAAGAACAGTCTATCTCCCAACTTCGGGGCCACCAACCGAATAACCTTGCTGCTGCAGAGCTGGTAGAACAAGTTCGGGTTCGGGTCCCGATGGAGAGGTGTGTAGGTCGGTTCAGTACCGAGCCAGATACTAGAGCTATAGACGTCACCTTTACCGGCATGCTGGATGATTTCTGGCGTGGGAAGGTCGCCCTGCAGAGCCGGAGGGAGGTCACTGAGAGAGGACTGGGCGATGTATAAGTTAACAGGTTCTGACTGCTGTGAAGGTTGGGCTCCATTAAACTCCAGAGCTTTGGCAAGAAGACGGAGAGGGGCGTAAAGTTGAAAGAAACTCCTGTCCGCCAGTTCTGTGATAGATGGCTCGAGAACGCCTGCTAGGATTTGGTCGACCGGTTCTTCGCTCGCAGTGAGCCAGTCCCTGAATGCTACCAAAGCCTCATTATTAGCGACAGAAGGCGTGACAAGCTCATAAGGAAACGGCCATTCCTGAAATTGGTCCATATATGTAGAGAGAGCGGAAGAGGTTACCACCCCTGGTGAACCATTTTCGCCAATACGCTTAAACCATTTGCTGGCGGCAGGTAGGGATGATGTTGAAGAGAGAGCAGCTTGAGAAAATACTAGCGGTCTTTGAGGGCCCAGAGCTTGATCCCGGAACGATTGAACATCATCGAGCCCAAAAGATGCTTGTGGTAACGATGTTGGCCTAGCGGTTTGTGTCGATAGGAAGCGATTGCAGTATGCAGTCTTGTGTAGATGCCGAGTCCCTATTGAGCAAACAGAGAGAAATGATTTCATGTTTTCTCAGGTCAATAGAGGTAAACATAAATAAGAAGAAGAAGAAGATTTAAGTGCTCGATCTCATTTGCTCATGGCTTTATACCTACTGGTATACAAACAACCTTTTCTCTTTTTATGATTGATAAATCTACATATCTGTCAATAATCAATCAAGTTGGGTGGTGATCAAATGTTAAAGAGGTAGACATCACTGTTCGGAGCTCGGCAAAACCTTGGCGCCGTATCCACTTCCAGAGGTACCAATCCATGCCAACCCCATCACCACCAAAAGGTTATCCAAATCCCCGTCGCTCAATCATCACGAACCCTTCCGAACAGCTTTATTCGCTCTCGTCTGTATCATTTCGCGCAACAACAAAGCGATGCTGGTACCATAAACTCGGTGCGCGCATTCCATCTACTACCGAGTCCATCTGCCCATCAAATTTCCACCACCTTCGCCTTCGCAGCCACGATATCGCACCCCCTCAAAATCGCACTTCACCCCGCCTTGACGCACGCTATCGATACCACGCGCCTCACCAGGCTTCAAATCTTAACCCCCCACCATCTGCTGAGGTCGCCGCCATAGTAACCCGTCGCGTGTCTGCGCTGGTGCGCTTACCTCTTTGATATCTGGAATCTTCTCAGGGCAAACTCCTTCGACGCCGCCATGTCAACTTCGTCGGGCATACCCGAGTCTTGGATCTCGAGCTTTTGCTCACTGCTTGGTCACGAATACTTTGCCGAAGTTTCGGAGGAGTTCATTGAGGATGACTTCAATCTCACTGGTCTCCAGACGCAAGTAGCCATGTACAAGGAGGCGCTTGAGGTAAGATTTGCGCAGCTTGAATCACGATCGATAATAATGGAAAGGATGGCTGATTTGTACTTTGTTACCAGATGATCTTGGATGTAGAACCCGAAGATGACGAAGATGAAGATGAGGAGGAGGAGGACGACGACGACGAAAATGATTCGGCAGATCCTGAGCGCTTGAATAGACATGCCAACGAACGACGACATCACCGGATGGCAAGCGATCTATCCGTAATCGAATCCTCAGCCGAGATGCTCTACGGCCTTATTCACCAGCGCTTCATTTGCTCTCGCGCCGGTATTCAACAAATGAGCGAAAAGTACGAGCTCGGGCACTTTGGCTGCTGTCCTCGGACCAACTGCGACCAAGCTCGTACCCTCCCCGTTGGCCTCTCTGATATACCTGGCGAGGGTACTGTCAAGCTCTTTTGCCCTTCATGCCTAGATGTATACGTCCCACCTAACAGCCGGTTTCAGACTGTTGACGGTGCCTTCTTCGGCCGTACCTTTGGCTCTCTGTTTCTCCTGACCTTCCCCGAATACGACCTTACCAAGCGTGGTATTGAGGTGCTGTCCTCTGCAGGCTCACGCATTCACGATGCTGAGAGTCTTGTCAACGGCATGTACGCGAAGAATATCGGTCCTGGTCTTGGCCCTGGTCGCATATACGAGCCCAGGATCTATGGTTTCCGTGTGTCGGAGCGTGCCCGTTCCGGTCCCCGAATGCAATGGCTTCGCGACCGGCCTGTGAGTATCAACGAGCTCGACGAAGCGCGCATCTATGCCGAGCAGAATCCAGAGTCTGAGGATGACGACGTGGGGACTAACGCAAACATAAATGGCCGTGTTGCGGTACGCCGTCGCCCACCTGGAAACTCCCGACTCCGCCAGAGACAGACGCAGAATGGCAGTCCCATGGCCCTTTCCACCAACGGCGCCGAGTCTGAGCTGTAGAGCGGCTCGACTGTCGTCAATGAGTCGTACGATCAAGACGAGGACGAGGACGAAGAAGGACAAAGTCGAACGTTCTTGATAGAGCGGCGGCATGAGCCACTTTGCCCCAATGCAGCAGCCCAAGCGATAAATCCACGAGGACGTCACAGACGCTTGTGGCAGCGTGACTGACTGATATAAACTGGAGAGGCGGAACCGAGAAGGACTGAATACACAAAAGCTGCGCAGACGGAATTTGGGACGGACAGTAGGAAAGGGGGAGGATACGAGGCTTTCCGGGAGAGGATACACTCGGTATTTGGGAGTTTTAATGCATAGACGGCGTTGAACATTATCAGGCTATCAAGAAAAGAAACATGAACTACGCATTTTGACATTTGCCAACCATGAGACCTCGAGTCGTGAAGTAGGCAAGCGAGTGTCATTAATGTCCGTGGTTGATGATTGAAGATCACTCTCTTGTCTGTATTAACGTCACTTATGGTATACAGGAGCTAAGTTGTGGTTTCTTTGTAGTGAGTTCTGATTGCCCACCATATTCTTCCTTTTTCTTTTGCATAGGTATGGGAGTATAGGGTATATGCATACAGGCTTTTCTCCCCTCTCTTCCATATATCCAGGCCCCAACGATGATAAACTCGTGAACTTATGATTACTTTGGTCGTTGAAAACGTATCAAATCGAGGGGGTTGAACACCATTCTTCGGCGACTCATAAGTCATAAAGATAGTTTATCGACGGAGGTTTGCGCAGACTATACCACACCTACTGAGTTGACAGCATGTATCATCGCTGAACCAAGAGAGGGTAAAAAAGAAAACCCCAAACCATTCCACAACACCCGACCTCCCTAACCCATGCTATGCGTGTACTGTCATGGACCACGTGTTGTATCATCTTATCTAGAGAAACAAAAAAGAAACAGCTTGAAACAGATAATGCATAATCGTGATGAATGCAGTACTAGACCAAACGCCCGAAACAGCATAAAAACATTAAGAAGAATGTGGGCATTGTTTCTAGAGTCTTCCCTTCTCTCGAAACTCCTACGCAACATGCGGTTCCAGCCGTGTCGTGTATTTGTCGCGCACAGTATATCCGTATACCCTTATCAACGGATCTAGAATGAAGATAATAGTCCAATGTAGGGAAGAGTGCAAGCTGACTGGGAATAACCGAGGGCTGAGGATATCAGCATATGTCGAATTAGTAACTGTCCCGGCACAAATCGCCAGCTGGAAGCATAGGTCCAGTGCTAGGAGATATCTCGGTGATAGACCAAGATCATCAGTATTCCGCCAGCCATCAGCCAACTTGGGTTGGAGTCTCAAGATCACCAGGCTCGTCAGACCTTTCGCCCTCTTTAGGGATGACCTCTTGGGCGATGGCTGCTTCGCCAAGTTCCTTGGCTTCGTTCTCGGCTCGTGAGGTGGTCTCGTCGTTGGATGACCGAGCCGTCATAGCTCGAGGGTTGAACCATCCGCCACGCTCCCACTCTCCAGGCTTGTATAGACATGACGTTCGAAGTTCCTCATCCCAGATGCCGGTCAGGAGTGTGCTGAGACGCTTGAAATCGACAGGCTTCAAAATCCAACCATCAAACCCAGCATTGACATAGGTGTCCTTTTCTTGCTCGAGCAGAGAGGCAGAGACAGCAAAGATAGGAATACGGTGATTGATGGTAGCCAGTGGCGAATGACCTGCGTGCCCTAGGGAAACCTCGGACGCACGAATTATCTTAGTACTTGTGAGGCCGTCCACTATAGGCATCTTCATTTTGAGTTAACAACGGGTTGTCGGTATAAGCCAGAGTTTTCTTACCTGCATGTCCATCAACACGATATCAAACATTTCTGACTTTTCACGATGGACTGCTGCGCAATCCTCGCCATTGACAGTGTGATGAACGGTGTGCCCTAGCTTCTCCAACCTCTTGCGCAGGATTTTCATGTTGATCGGGTCATCCTCTGCAACAAGAACTTGCAGCTGATACTGGCCCGGCTGCTGAGTGGTCGTCTGGGTATCTTTGTTGGCCACGCTCTCGGTGCCAGCCTGAGGTGGATCTTGTCGCTTTTGATTAGCTATCTCGAACAGCACTCTCGAGTTATCGCCAACCTGTGGCCGTGTGGGCATATCCGTAAGCTCATCCGGAACCCTCACGGCTCGGATAGGTGTTTTAGAATCCATTACAGCCGTCATTCCAGGTCCACTGCGAGCGCTTCGGCGATCGCTAGTCACTGGGCTCAACAGAGTCCTAGAAGCCGTAGGGCTGCTGGATCGTGCGCCAATGCTCTGAGGCCCCCGAGATGAAGGAGGCTGGATTGAACTGTCCAGAGGACAATCGCTTGGTTCTTTTTCGTTGAGAGAAAAGGGCGTCTGTATTGCATCGATCAATCGGTCAGCGTCGCTGGCTTGGCTTTCATAGCTGCCACGGCTCTTCTGACTTGTAAGGCTTGCCCGGTCGGCGGCAAAATCTCCGCCAAAGGCCGAACCAACGCCGCTGCCCCGGTCAACGAGGGTAATCTCGCCTTCTGGTGCCGCTGAAGGAAGGGACACTACAGGAGTTTGGGGGTTTGTGGCTTGAGCTCCGCCGGTGTTGGTCTGGCCGCTCTCACCAGCGGTTACAGGTGTCTCTTCGGGGAGTAGGAAGGGAAGCTGAATCACAAATCTTGACCCTTCACCAACCTCCGATTTCAGACGAAGCTGACCGTCCATGTTTCTGACAATGCGGGCGACTACTGCCAAACCGAGACCCAAAGTGCGCATCTCCCGCTGAGTTTCAGAGACAGGGGCGGTGGGCGTGGGCATGAGATCCTCAGTGCTGCTGACCTGTTCCAAGTCGCGGAAGAGGGCGTCCAGTTGATCCGCGCTCATGCCAACACCAGAATCTGCCACTATAAAATCGACTGTTGCGTGCCGGCCTTGAATCTCGGAGACGAGTATTTCTACCTTGACAAAGCCACTGTGTGTGTGCGCGACAGCGTTTGCTGTGACGTTGGATATAGCCTGCCGGATCCGTCGGCCATCGCCGTGCACAAGTTTTGGTACTCCTGGATGCTCGGTGATCTGATATTCGATCCCTTTTCGTCTTGCATCATTATGGAATGCATTCGTTGCCTCTCGGACGCAGTTGGGAAGATCGAATACCTCATCCTTAACAAGGCTCTGGCCTTCTTCCGTCTTGGTCAGGTCCAAGAGATCGTTGATGACATAGATTAAAGATTTGGAAGCTGAGTGTGACCTAGCCAGATTTTCTCTCGTTTCTTGATCAATGGACCCCTCGAGAGCAATTTCAAGGTAGTTGATGATGGCGTTCAACGGCGTCCGAACCTCGTGAGCAGAATTTGCAAGCAAGATTCGGGTGAGTTTACTGTTCTGAAGAACAGCCTCTTTTTGTCTCCAGACCTCGATGAATTTGCCTACAGCAGTTAGTAAATGAAGACAGTGAGAGAAAAAGAGATCAATATGCTTACCGTAGACAAGACAAAGGACGGCGGCCGTTTCAACCTGCTCTTCGGTCCAATCACGGCATTTGCCAACAACAGTTTCATGCCATGTCTTGAAACTTGATCTGGGCTCTAAATAGCTGGCGGTGCCCTCTCGAATAAGTTTCTCGTAGGGGTTGCCGGCCCATCGAACCTCCTTGATTTGGCCTTTTCGGAGGAAGACAATGAAGTCGCTACCCGCAACACTCAGTGGCACATACATGATACCTGCAATGACTTGGAATCCAGGGGGATATCGAAGGTCAGGGAAATCGGATCGGATGTCCTGCGACGCAACCACCGACGTGAGTTGCCGCATTCGAAGATACTCTAGCATGGCGAGGGCCTCCTGAGTTTGTTCAATCATGCCCATAATCTTAGTTTCACCCTTGATTGAGATGATTCCAAAGTCTGCATCGAACAGCTTGAGAAGGTCCTCAGAGGACGCGATAATATAGCCAGAAGGATTTTTATAGGTGGGGGCAGTGTTTATAAGCTTGCGAGCTTGCAGTCGTGAGGCATAGGACAGTCTCTCAATGTTCCGTGACGCCGTATCGCCCACCAAGCGGCACATTTTTCGAATCGGGAATGACACTCGCATACCATGGTTTCCGTATGAGTGACAAGAAATCAAACCCCAGAGCTCGTTGAAAGCAGTGATGGATATCGACATGGACGAACGTACAGCCATGTTTTTTAGATATTTGATGTGAATGGGTGACATGGCGCGGAGGTAGGCGTGGCTCATGTCCAAGGGGGTTTCGAGGTCTTCCTTCGTCCTGCAGACAATTCGAGCGGTCTCTTGATCGCGATTGTAGAGTAATCGGACTTTGTTGAGCTTGTAGAGTTCCCGTGCCTGGCGTGGGATATCAGAAGCCGGGAAATGAAGACCCATGTACAGGTCTCTTGTCATAGCCTTATCGACGAGTTCGGCCACGACCTTGCCATTGTGAGATTGATCGAACTGGTATATCATCACACGGTGAAAGCCAGTCAACTCTTTCACGATACCAACGAGAATTTTGAGGAATGTATCGAGGTTGGATGCTGACGCAAGCTGCTCCTGAACCTGCGACATGATGTCAAAGACCTGCATAGCACCCTGTTCACCCCTCCTCTTTCTTGCGGTGCGCAGTATCCTGAGCGGCTTACTAAAGATCTCGGTGCTCTCTTCGAACTCCTCCAAGGTGGGATTTGCTTGAAGTGTATCGTGTGGGGTATCTGGGGTAAGGTCTTCTGCAGGCCGTAAGGGGTGGTCGACATCGTTGTCTAGTTCAAATTCGCAAATAATCAAATCCGGGTGTGCGGGGTTGATGTGAAGAGCACACCAAAATTTCGTGCTTTTCCTCTTGGGAGTGCGTATTGACAGGCTGAAAACCTCAGGCCCATTGATACCCGGATCGGCATCTTCGTCGCGAATGAAATCGATGTGGTCCAGAAGGTTATCCTGCTGCTCGTCCGACAAGATGTCCAGGAAGTTCTTGAGCTGAAATAGTTGATTCGGGCTAAGACCGAGCATGCGTTCGGTGTTTTCACTAGTATACCTCACGATAAAACAGCCGTCGTTCTCCTCACGAATAGCAAGGAGGACTCCAAATCCTTGGATAGCACCGGGGGTGTGAATCGGTTCGTCCTCGCATCGCTGGATAACACCATCTCGACCAGTAATAAGAGCATGGCCATCATCGGTAACAACATGTGTAAACCGGGATGTGATGTGCTGCAGATCAGCATTGGACCGCCCTGTGGAGGCGGGACCTGACTGGTTCTCTGGTTCAGGAGGATCTTGATGCTCTTGTCCGGGTGTGGTCTGTCCTAGAGGCCCAGACTCGTCTGACTCTTTGTCGGATGTCGCGATATCAAGCTGCAACGGGCCTGAGCTGCTGCTCCCGTAGCGCGCAGCATCCAGTTGTATTCTTGACATTGGGACTCCGACTGTGTTCTCCCTCCGCGTGATAGCGTCCGTGCAGTCTTTGCGAGGCCTGGATGAATGGCAAGAAGCTGGCACAGTATCAGATCGCTTCAAATCGTAGCCGGCATCAGCACGGGAGATACCTGGGCCCTGAAAAGGAATCTCCCGCCCATCGGCATCGTTCAGGCTGGCGAAGTAGTCTTCGCCAGCGACCTTACTACTAGAGGGGTCGACGCTGATTACAGACCGTATCGGGAATACACGATCGCCGGAAATGTCTGACGCAGCAGAATGGAATCCCGGCTGCTTGTCGGAATTGATGCTCCATGGTGATAATCGAGTGTCGGAATTGGCGGCGCTGTACTGCTCGCTTGGGGCGGCGGACGAGACTCGGTTTGTTCGCGTGGGAGTTGCGTTCGCAGTCCGTAGCTCAGGGAGCAATTCATGCTGTTTGTCTTTGGCCGTGGTCAAAGACGTCTGTGGCGATTCGGTGAGGTTTTGATGAGAGACAGGCACAGACTGCTGCTTGCCATTGTCATGTTCCTCACTCTTGCGCGACACATCCATAGCAATGCTAAGCTCTACCACTTAGAAGCTGGGGGTTTCAGAGGGACGGCGGGGAACGTTGGGTGGGTGGTGCAACAAAGGCGTCACATGTGCTAGGCGAAGAGTTGTCGACGAACAGGAAGAAAGCGCAGGCTAGAATCTGGCGAGGAAGACGTAAGAGGCTGCGAAAGAAATACGAAAATGATCGAGAATGGTCGACTGGGGGAGACAGAAAATTTCCGTCCGATTCTGTCTCTACTCAAATTTGGCTGTTAGTGTCTTGGGGTCCAGTTGGAAAAGGGTAAGTTCACCTTCGCCCTTCTAGCTGGCAAGATCAGCAGGAGCTGTAACGTGAGAAGACGGGCTTTGGCTTTAGCTTGATCGATGAGGATAGACGAGAGTAACGAAGAGCGGAGCGTTTAACTCAAGATGCTCTAAGCTGTCAAGGTCGATGGAGGAATAGAAGGATCGAGACTGTCAAGGAGCGATGGTACCTTGGCTTGGGACCTCGAGACCCTCTTGTCGCTCTTGATGCGACTTTAAGCCAGATGGTTGACCACGGTTGGAAAGAAGGACCGCCAGCCAAAAGGCAAGAGTTTTGCTGGCGTTTTAGCGCTTGAAACGTTGAAGTTGAAGTCAGCAGGACGAAGAAGGCAGTAGGGTATACTGTTTAACATGTGCTATCCTCTACTGTAAAGGCGACATAGCACGGTGTGGTAAAACATCGCCACAGACGGGATGGTTGAGTGGACGAGGTGGCTCGCGTGAGAAGGCAAGCTAGGTATACTATGTACGTAGATGGATATCTGATGCCATAATTTTCCCTACTAGCCTCGCCGATCCTTTCTCCTCTCCGTTGCGCCAACAAACCCCATGCCGCCGCTCTCCATTAACAACACGGCTTTTCGATCCTCTTTATGGTATTTTCCGGTCCAAGTTCGTTTTCTTGCTGTGCTATTTACCGGAATCATAGATAGCCCTAGGATGTGGCCCGACCACACATAGAGGGCTCTCGAGACTCGCACTGAGACCCGGAGAAGGAGGTCCGTCGTTCAACATGCACAGGTGTCTTCTGCACCAATTCCTTCTCGACGAGGTACCAACCCACTAACACTTGATGATCCACGATCCACGAATGTGTATCTCATGAGTCTGCCTCTTAATACATTCATTCAGGATTATGTGGTTGGATCATAAAATGACAGCTGCCTGAAGTCGGCACTGCTGACTACTACTACTACTACTACTACTACTACTATTTAGGAAGATCTAACGTTAACGTTAGTACTCTCGAGTATGATGCCTAGAGTTGACTGACCATGAGCCCTTTACCCGTTCGCCGCTAACGGAGTGCACGGGTTGAGTTTTCTGTTGTCTTGGCCAGCAACCTATCTTGGTGGGTGGTACGCAAAGCGTCTACAAAATAGTTCGTGGTTAATTCTCGGTGGCTCCTGCCTGATGACTTGAAGCAGATGAGGTAACACACCACCACCATCACCAACAACATACATGTTGATGTCTTCTTGTCATCACCAGCCTTGCCTGCCTCTCCTGCCTCTCCTGCCAGCAGAATCTACAAGATGGCAACTACATACTGGCAGGCCCAGACCGCTCAGGCGGGTTGGTGACAATCGGCGATGAAAGCGCCCATCTCCACTTGGCCTTCTTGAGATCATCGAAGGGACCCTGAAGACGACACCCAGAGACAGGCTCATCACTCCAAACAAGCGGATTGCAACCGCTAGTCCCTCCGTGTCACCTAAATTTATTGGGCCTAGGAACCTAGGTACCTGGGTTGGTAGGCATGGGACCTCATCTCTCTTGACGAAATGAGGAACGCGGCGGGATGTCCATCATGCAAGACGGTCAAATTGGTCCGGGTAACGGGTGGTCCACCAGGAAGGAAGGAACAAGCACAGCCACACCTGCAGATAGCTGTGGCTCGCATCACCATTACAACATTCTTTGCTCTGAGTGACCTACTGATGAATACTTCTTTCTAGAGCTGCACCTTTTATCATTCGGTTCAGTATCGAACGCTCAACCAAATGGAACGCACAGAGTCAAACACGGGCATAACGGAATGCCGATTATTAATCACCGACTCAACGTAGATAGGCTTCATTTTCACCAAGTGGCACTTCTTGACAGGGCTCTGTTAATTACCCGCATAGATTTGACTTAGCCAATATATGTCAGTCTGTCTGTCTACATATGCTAGCCATTTGAGCATTTCAACATGGACTGCCCCTTTGAAGTAGCGTGACTTTGACAGCGTTGAGTTAGGCTACTATCCGAGGTTGTAGGGCTTTGCTGTCCATATGATGCATATATGACAACGTATGACGGCAGTTTGAACCCCCAAATAAGTGAAAACGACCTGTTCTCAAGATGCTATAGTATCTGATGTAGGATTTATGGGTTGTTTCGCATATCAACACGTCCACGAGGATCCGAGACAGCAGTATTCCTCCCACGACTTGAGTCAAAAGATGATTCTAGACCCGGTAAATTGGTCGTCGTTGACGGCAAATGCTGTGAGTGGATCGCCAAAGACCATCGACTGTGTTTTATTATGTGTTTTATTAGTGACCTGTCATATCCTATGAACCTTGGCCGATGTTCGATACCCGTTTTCTCTAGGGCTTTGTTTCTATGTACGGCGGCCCTCGTCACTGTCAATGCAACATATTGTTCTATCCGATATAGCCTCTACTGTGCCAAATTTTATGTCTCTTCGACTCATACAATTTTACGGCACAGAACAAAGAATTCCCACTCTCGGTCCCCGCTCCTAGACATTCACCCCTTCATTTCGGCTGAAGCCCGTCACTCATCATCCATCCATCTGCATGTTCCTGGCATCTCGTTGCTGGGGGTTCCTTGAACGGCAGCGTCGGCTCTGGGTCCGGACACTCGTTGTTCAATTTTTTTTTATGTAACTTGACATCGTGAGAAGCTTACGGACCAGAGTCTAGGATCAAGGATGTCCTTCTTTTGGTGGCAGTTTCAGAACTCCTGTGGAACTGTCCACGATTGATGCGTATCTGCTTGAAAAGGGCACAATGGCCACAACTAACGCCTCGACAAAATTCTTAAATATATGTGAGGATAGCATAGTCTCGATCATAGCACCAGCAACACATATGAGTATATTGGAGTTACATGATGGCGGCAATTTCAAGATCTGTGAGGAGAGATGGCCTATGTCACTGGCAACCTCCAAATTTTCAAGCATCGCAATGTCTCATCATCAGCCGTACCATTTAGTCAGGTAGAATTAAAGGCAAGCAAAGAGATGACCCTCCCCAAGAGCCCCATGTAGATAAGCCGGCTCTACTTTGCCCTCGCATTATCAGATTCTCTGGTCAAGTGATGCGTTGGAGCGTTGTCTACTGACGAACGTAGACTCATCCTGATGCGATGACTAGGTCTTCTAGATCGTGCCACGAACTCAAAGTCGAAGGCCTCGGTTCACGACCTCATACTCTAATACCGTCCACACGGTCAATACAACATATCCGACTGCCAGTTGAGACCGAGAGCGTCCGGCTCCAGGAAGATGAAAGCAACGTAACTAGACGATGATTTGGATAGATGATGACGTGAGAATCGATATATAGCCCGTGCAGTCAGCTTCTGGGAATCTACTTGTTCTTGATTTCTCGAATGGAAAGTGGCTCATATAAGAAGTTGTGACGCCTTCTATGTTCAACGGACGATGGGATCAGGGCGCATGTCAAAGCGAACGCTGAGACGATCATGGTATCACGGATTAAATCACTGTTTCCTGGCACAGTATATGATATATACTTCCGCCTATTATGTAAGACAAGTGTTGCCATCCGGACCATATTCCGTAATAGCTTGCCATATTGGGGTTTCTTCTCATAGATAAGGGTAGGTCGATCAGCTTCAGGTCTTATGCCAAAGAACTCGACCATTACTATACGACAACATGATGACATAACATAGTCAAGAAGTTACTTACACATAAACGTTGAGTGTCCTTGCTGAATGATGTATGGTAAAAAATAGTAAAAAGGTGTATCTAATACACTGATACTGTTAATGTACACACGCATACCCCTGGGTAACATCTATAGTTTCCCCTTGGTCTCCTTCCCCTTCCTCACCTCCTGAGAGCTCCTTAATAGGGCATACAGAGTCTGCAATCTTGGCATCTCGACGCCCCTCTCCCTCGCTATCCTCACTGGATTCCCGAGAATGACCTCTAGCTCCAGCGGCTTACCTACCTCCCAGTCCAGAAGCATGCTCGGCCTCGCGCCCTTGTTGCGCGCCGTGCTGCTGATGATCTTGTCGGGCGCCGCCATGCTCTCGGGGAAGGGTCGGCCGAGAATTCGTGGCACGGCGTCCCGGATCTCGTGCATGACACCGAGGAGATGTAGACGTAGCTCCGGGTCAGAGACCATGTCGGCGTTGCCGCGACCGCCAGACAGCACGGCAGAGGGGTTCATGGCTGCGTTGATGCATAGCTTGTGCCAGCGGACAGTCTGGAGACCGATTTCATCATGGGGATCGACATCGCGGATACCGCCGAGCTCTGTCCACCAACGTGTCAAGGTGTCGGTGCACTCGGTTCCGCGACGAGCAACGTCCGCGTCTCCCTTGCCGAGCCCGTCGGTGTAGGGCCCAATACTCACACGTGTCCAGCGGTTCTGACGGATTGTTCCCGGGGAAGTCTGCTCGGCGCTCACAACTGTGACGGCGCTGATGATGGGTGTATGAGGGAAACGTTTCCGAAAGGGGGCCTCTACACCGACGCCATTCTGGATAAGCACAATGCACGACTTGGGTCCAACAAGAGGCGTAATGATGTCCGAGTCGTCGCTAACATCCGGGAGAGCCTTGGTGGTGACAAAGATGTAGTGCCAGTCACGCTTCGCTCCATCCTCAGCAGCAACAGCAGCAGCATCAACAGAAGGATAGGCCGAGTCCGGGGTGAAAGTGTAGTCACCAAAGGAGTGTGTGAGCAGATTTACACCGTTCTTCTGGATAGCGGCATAGTTTGAGCGAGCAACAAGAGAGACGTGGATGTCATGGGAGGGCTTGGTACGGTTAGCGTGCTGTTGTGTCTGCGGGATAAGGGATGCCTTACGTGATGGAGGCGAGAGGCGTAGAAGCACCCCACGGCGCCGGCGCCAATGAAGACAATGTTGGTACGGCTGTGAGTTGAGAAGAGACGATCAGTTGGTAATCTGGATACATTATAATTGTGCAATTCAAGGACGTGAAGGGGGGAGATACCCGTTATCTGCCATGTCGATGACGTTGGGGGATCACCGAGAGAGAAAGGCAACAAAGGAAATGCCGTGGAAATGAGGTTAGCTATTGGTTGTAATCCTTTTCTAAGAGACGACACTCGCGATGGCTCAGTGAAACCTCTTTGATGGACTTGATGCAGTCAAACTTGATGGACGGAAGTTCAAAAGTGTTTGTTTGCTGTACCCTTGCTCCATGTTTCGTCAGGGTACAAGTACACACACACCCGAGGTTGGTAGAGCTCCTCCAGCTTGAGCACACCATCAGCCAAGCTTTTTACTCAGCCTCGTTTCTCAATATGGGCATTTGACTGGTCACCAGGAACAAAAAATAGGATGAAGTTGAATAGAAGTTGCTTTGAATGAAATAGGCAAGTCGCTAAAAATGATCATGGCGCTTATGATTTATTCATCAGGTTTGAATTAAAGCTTACAGTTCTATGACCGTGTGTTTGACTGAAATTCGGGTGATCGAGGGAGACTCTCAGTTTGTGGGTATATCTTAACTACCCTTCAAATCAAGATGTGAAGCTAACCAGGAACAATTCCTGCCTTGCTTATTTTAAGTGATCCCAAGACTGTTGCCCTGACGCCTGCTACGTTGCAAGAAGCAAAAGCTGACCTGTTTGACCATCCTACGCCCGTGCTTCTTTGTCCATCTGACATGAGCTGAGCTGAAGAGGGTGTTTTGGTGACTGACAGCTCGGAAATTGTCCATGTCGGAGGGCCACCAGACCGATCATTTTTGGCATGATGAGCCCTCAGACCTGCCTCGAACGGCACGCTTCCAAGCCATCCCTTCCAAGCCATCAACAATGCAGCCTGCGTAACCCATCCAACAGCTGATCCCTCCCACCAAAACCTTTCCACCAAAACCTTCGCACTAAAGGGTTCAGTAACATCTACGCAGATGTTGTTGTACAGTACTTACTACAACTAGTATCCAAGGGTGTTACCATCGTAGCCTCTGCTAGTTTGCCAATCGGCGACGCCGCCAGCCCTATCCCCACGAAATCGGGTTTCGTCCCGCCCCATTGATGGGAACATCACCATCATCTTTTGCATCGCGCGATCAGGTCATATCGCACATTACAAGAGGTTGGTTTGGGTCTTTCGTACCAGGAAAAGCCATAGAAAACGCGGGCGGCAGCTAACACTACTCCGCGAAAGCTTGTGTCAACTGCCGGTCCGATATCTTTTGGTTGTGGTTGGATAGATTTGTCGTATTGGTTGGGAAATTTGTCTTATGGTATATCTCGGAAGACGAAGCACTTGTCACGAATTAACTCAAAGCACGGAGAGTAACGTTAGCTTCTACGAGAAATGTCTACAAGCGACCAAATCTATTACGTTCATCATGATATGTGCCTACAGCTGATTCCCGGCCTGTCCATGAGATCATAACGACTTCTCAAGGCCGGGTGCCCAGCAACGAGTTCAAATTCATCTATGCCAGAGCGAAAACAATCAGGCCAATGGAGAGCAAGCACTGAATGTCGATTGTACAATGAGAAGAATCTCAAAATACTTGCTGGCAAATGGGTAAACGCTGGTTTGTTGGGAACGTCACGGTTAACAAACGAGTCCGGGTTATTCGACACAATCAAGCCCAGATCTGTAGCCTGATTCAAGGCAACGAGACCAGAGAGACTTCTCTCAAGGGCTGAGTGCATCGCGCAGAGCTGTCTACCAACGCTCACTCGAATCCTTTCCGCTGGTGAGCCATGGCCAGAATTGACGCCGAAATGATGACCAGCATAGCAGAAACGGAAGCAAATGCTTCGTTCGCATGAGAGAGTAGCATCAGCTTGGCCCGAAACGAGTCTTGTCGTTGAGGTGGTGAAGTATGTTGGAAGTGAAAGGAAAAGGAAAAGGAAAAGGAAAAAAAAAAGGTTGCAGTGAAAAGTAGAAAAATTTTCCAGTGAGGAAAAAGGGTTTGATACTGATAAGGGCGGGACCTCCCAGTTTCCATTTCGCAATCACACCTTGTCATAGAAGCGTGCGTGGGGGTTTGACCTTTGATTTGCCCTCTTAGTTGTAAGCTTGGCTGTGGCTGGTCGAACCGTAGACGCCCCAATACCCATCGTTGAGTGCCCCCAGAAACCTATTCTGGCCAGTCATATAGCTCCGCTGTGCAAGCTCCCCCAGGAGATGCCGAGAAACGGAGAGTGACTGATGAAAGGGGGTCAAGAACATGATACAATAAGTTATCACTCTTGAGTCTTAAGAGAGACATGAACAAACGCCCAGATTTCGCTTCGAGTAGATCAAAACTCAATGTCAGTTACCTACAAGTCAGCAGACTACCGACATCTCTTACTATTTGCGGCCCTCGCTTTTTCTGGCCACCGTGATTCTTCATTGCGATCGACATGTTGACATGCAAAAGAATACGCATGTCGACAGATTGAGACGTCCGTAAACCGACATTACTGGCCATATGTACATAACAATGGGGGAAATGTAACAGCCGCTGCTTGCCATGGTAGTCCGAAATATTTGGTAGAGCCCGATCAAATGGGTTGATGTCCATGACTCTTTCCTTTCGACAGGGGAAGAGGAAGTCTCTCCTACGTGCCTACTATGGATGCCACCTCAGAGGAGAGCCCAATCTCCAATAGCTTCTGCAGATGCACCCTTTCGGCTTGTGGCCAATGCACTGCACTTAACTTTGTTGTGTTGTGCCGTGCTGTGCGTGAGTGGCTGTAGTTGTAACTGCACTCGATGCACCAGAATACTTACCGAGGCCCGGTTCTAGACTTCTGAGACAGATCTTTCCTAGTCATTCTTCGACCAGTCCTCCGCGTTGAAATTAAAAGCCCAGCGGAGCGCGTCGTTGAAAGAATGCCTCAGGCGTAGCATTTCCCCCCTCTTCCTTACCGCTGACCTGAGACGAGGAGATTGCCGATGGAGTCGGTCAGACGCAGCTAAACACAAGTCGTTGCGCTGATACGGAAAGACGTGAATACAACTAGTTGAACAACGTAGTTGTAATTCATCTTGTCAATCGCCCCAGTAAAATATCATGATCTTAACATGACATTCATCAGCCCCGGCGAGGCACGAGGGGCACGTGATCGCAGAGCCCGCTCACGAGCGTGGAGAATGCGAGATGCCAAGAGCGAGTACAAGTCCCTGATTGACAGATGCTGGCACGGACGGCAGAGTCGGAAAACGGGGCGACAGCGGCATCTCTGACCGACGTTCAGAAAGTCATCTCCCATATCCCCACAAGACGCAATTGTAGGAGACTTGGAGAAGCTGGTGCTGATGAGTTCCTCGTATGGACATCAACAGAAGCCATCTCCACACCCAAGCCTCAACAGCACAGCCGGTCAGATTGGTCCGAGCTTTTCCTACAAAGTCGTGCATCATTGAGGGTATGCAAGGGCACAGGCTTCTAGAAACCAAGACGGAAACACGAATGATGGCTGCAACTGTCGAAAAGAAACACAGTCTTGCGTGAAGGAAAAGGATTGTCGGTCGACAACCAGCCACCAGCCCATCAACCATCCAATCGAGTGTCATGGCATGGATAAATAAATACAACTAGTTGTAGGTGGGCTGCAAAAAGGATGCGGGAGGAGGGTGGGGTGTGTGAAATGCGATGATGGGGTTCCGATCAATTTTCGGCGGCTTTGGGGACAGTGCGAGTTGGTTGCGAGAGGGGCCAACGGTCCCGAGGTGACATGGCACAGCAGTGCACACAGCATCGCGCAGCATGGGACCCATGGGGATGGTTGTCGTTGAGTTAATTGCCTTTGAGCGTGAGACCGTTCAGCATCCAGGGCGCATGTGTAAGTATGTATACCTACATTGGAGGATTCAATATTGGCTTATGAAGAATAATAAATACCACCAGACAAATGACTGCTATTGAAACTGACCTGATCTGATCCGATAACCGGCCGTCTCTGGTTGCGGCTGCATGCCTGTCGGTCATTGGCCAGAAGTTATTTAATGGAAGCCTGGGGGTTCAAGGGTCATTATTCCTGACGCTGGAGACAGTGCAGTGGCGGGCCAATATGGATAATAATGCCATGAGAAACAATACCTACATCGGATGTCGTTGCATCGAATAACGAACAGGTCAAAGTTGATATTAATTGCTTATGACGATAGAAAGCCAAGGGCCGAACCTGAACATCCCAGCAGGAAAGGGGGCCATCATGAACTAATTCCACGATTCTGTAGGATCATGAAGTCGTATTTCTCCATGTTACGAGACATTCTTCCCAAGACCATCTCGGTTCCCGATGGGGAGAGCAGCGCGTGTTAGCTAGTTGTAGTAAGCTCCCCTTGCCCGGCTTTCCACATTTCCGCGATGGAGCAGACAATCCGCAAATTCTCCCATCGTGAGGAACGGCGAACAGAGACGCTGCGTTAAGTATCTCGCGGAAAATACCGAGCATGGCTGTTGTTGACGTCCGCGATCCTAGTGACTTTGTACCATAACACACACTGAAATGTTATGCCCAACCCTCGAGTGTAAGAGTATATCTCGTCGAACTGACCGGGTGAAGCTCGAGCCCTGTGGACCGTCCAAGAAGGGAAGTTCACCCAGTCAGTCCAACGTGAACACGTTGGAGTAGGCGCTCCACGCGGCTCTTTCCCATGTGTGATCCCAGCCAGCACTGTCAAGACATTTCATGTACGTCCTTCTGTCCGAGGAGACCTCTCTCTCACCAATTCTGTTATCCCGCCCGATGTCAAAGCTGATCGTTTGGTTTCGGTGTCCACGTCAACAACAAGACATCCGGTGTTGTGTCAGAACACTGTCATGCAGGTGCTGGTACGACGGCAGAGGCTGGGGTGCTGTTGCCCGCCCCGGGCCTGGCTTCCACCGGAGGATGTTTTTCTTTTCTTTTTCTACGCTACATGCCGAGACGAGCTCAATGCTGGAGACGATGACCAAACACAGGAACAAGAATGCAGCGATGCCAATTTGCCTTTAATTATGAGTAAGAGCCTTTTGCATTATAGTTTACAAATAACTTCAAGGCAGCGCTCTTCGGTCATCGCAGCCATATCTTCTAGTTGTATGTGAGTACCTATCTTATAATTAGCTTCCGGCCAGTCCCAGATCCCTCCTCGGGGCCGTGCTGTTGTGGGGGAAGTTTGGGGTATTAGTGCGAGTCGTTATGCGGGTGGCAAAAAGAGAAGGGTGCGGGTTCATTGAAAGATGCGTAATGTCTAGAAAGGGGACTGGACGAAGAACGGAGATGCATCCCTAGGCCTCGCCAGCACAGAAGAACAGAGGTTGTTGTGTGTCGACAAGAGACCGATCCTGCCCGCATCGTAGCGTTATGCACTCCGGGTGGAGACGGGATCGTGCACTCTCTGCTCTTGGTATACAATGAATACTGGTCGTGGGATGGACTAACGGATGTCTCACAAGTTCACCCAAGCCCCCAATGGCTCAGCGTTTGAGTGGTGTGCTGACATGATAGCCAAGAAGCTGACAGTGAGCCTAGGTGTTTTATGCCAGGCTATTTGACCATCCATTGTGAACCAATTGAGAAGCGGCGGGTAAGGTCAAGCTCTCAACACTGCCTGGAGAGCTGGGTGATATCTGTCAAGCTACGTAGTACCAGTACCATCACAGCCGTCTTCGATAACTTTACTAATTCCTTGAAACGAAGAGCCATGGCCTTTGAGGTTAAGCTTCTCCATATTAGATATTTCACCGTCAATTGACGGTCTGTTTGAAGAGTAAGGGTTTAGGTTTAGGTAATCACCATTCGTCACATACCTTGGATTTGTAGGTGTCCAGCTATTGAAATTATTTTCCTACATATGAAATGATTATTAAGGAAATGGTGGGGAAAAAACCCGCATAAGAAATAAGCAACTTAATAACTTCGTGATTATAGAGACTGACTAGCTAACATACTAGCCGGACTCTTAGAAGATCTAAAACAGTTGGTTTTGTGTATTTGGAAGCAATGCTATGGATTGCAAGGTATGTACTATTCCCACATAATTCTAAGGCAAGATACAATCTTGGATGCTAGCTACACCAGGAGAAGTAAGGACAATGGTAGGTTCAACAGCGGAGGATATAATCCAACATTATCCCAGAATGAAAAGAGAGAAGAAACCCTACTTCAGGGGCCGGTGGATTGAATCACCGCCGGTCCAAACATAGGGTGGAAATCATGACTTCGTCGACACGTCCAGTGTCAGGTAATTTAAGATTGTGAGAATCCTACGGAGTCTGGGCCTTCGGGCGAAACAATGGCGTGGACGGGGTCGGCAAGGGTACAGAGAAGCACAATGATGTGTGTGTTAGTGGTAGACCGGGACGAGTAAAAAAGGTAAAAATAAACCATGCACAAAGATGGATTATCACGAGGGCAGTAAGTCATGTCGTAAAACAGGATGACGAGAGTCGTGGGAAAAGACCCTGAAGGAGAGTAATACAACTGAGAAACCTAGCAGCATCATGCCAAATTTGACTCGGTCCAATCAAGCAACATGAGTCCCCTCGCGAGCCTCGTGTCTTGGTCGTGGATATTTGGGCGTGGAGACTAGGGCGTGGAGACTTGGGCGTGGAGACTTGAGCGTGGAGACTTGGGCGTCTAGACCAATGTAGCTTCACATCATGGATTCAAGCCAAGGTCAATGGCACGCTGTCCGTGGCGTTGGGGGCAGACCCACGATGGAGTCTTGCGGTCAAGTTGAATTGGTCTCGTGATGGTTGCGAAATTCAAACTATCATAAACGAGTGAATCAAGGGAAATACCAAAAGCGATGAAACAGCCTGGAACGATGGGTTGGGATCCAGGCTGACGAGCCTCGCATCTCACATATGCGTCTCGGACCTTTACACCATGTGTAGGCGTCTACATGTCTCTTCAGCGGGGGAAGACTTGCATTCAGCCTATCTACACCACAAGGGAGAGAGAGAGAGCACCACCTACTACTGGTGCTGCATGTCTCAGTGACGAGTGCGCGCTCCGTTGACGGCGGCTCAACAGATTTTTTCTTGCCCTTTCTCTTTTCACTTTAATCTTGATCTCGTTGACGAGTGTAGATTTAATTAGCCTGGATGTCTGAGCCTCCCAAGGCTATGGCTAAGAGAGAGTCACCCTAACCAATAATCTTGAGCATGCCCTTGCCCTGCCCTATCCCTCATGAGCCATCAATTGTGAAGTGACTTTTTGCTTTTCTTCTAGGCCCGAGGGCGAACCCCCCTCCGCCAACGGCCGCTATAGCATCGCGCCGAATGATACGCCATGGGTATGCCCTCCGATGTTATTCCGAAGCTAGGTTATTCTTTAATTGATAGACTAGCATCTCCCCATTGTCGATGAGAACTTGAAGCTGGCTCAAGAACTCCAGTTGACGTTCCGTTACAATCTGTGATCGACGAGATGGCAAACTCAAAAAGCACAGTTACAACACGGAAAGAATACCCCGGTTTCACTTCGCCAACAACCGATTCTCTTACTCACGGTTCACTAATAAGATGACGCCTGGAGCCGAAGGGAGGGTGGGATGGATTTTCACCATTCCGGATGGCTGAAGAACGTTGCGGTTCGCTTGAAGCTTAATATTTTTGTTCGGTGTGGAAATCATTGCCGGGTTCTTCCACCGTGTGCCGTTAAGCACGCTGATGGGGTTTCCGAGCTTTCAAGAGTGAAGTGTTCAAGTGCTGTTGGGTGAGCTTTGTCGGCGTCGTTTCAGTACTCACACGTTGTGGCCCCGCTCCTCTTCCACTGGATGGGAAGGTACTCCCATCGTCACGCCCATAGCTCCTTCCTCACTCTACTCCCTTCAACACTCAGGTTGGATGTTAGGATAATTGGGAATTTCTGTGTCATGTATCCCCTATCTTTATTGGCATCTAATTGCCCGACAATGAAAACCAACTATCCTTCAAACTCTTTGCCATCTACACATCTACATGACCTCTCACGAAGAGCATGCAACAACAAAACATGATGCTGGCCTGAACAGCGCAACAGCACCGTTGTCTAACAAATCTGCACCAGGACCCCAGGCAAGATCCAGGGCTCCTAGGTCTGGATGTCGAACACTTGCAGAAAGCGCTTTTCTGTCCTTGTGCACGATCCTACATGCCCGTCGCCCACGGACCATGACGGGGTTGCTGGCAACTCAATTGGCTTGTGGGAACTGTGACACTCTCCAAAGCTCGTCATGGTTGCCTACAATCTTGGCCCCAGTCTTCACGTCCCACCCAGCCTGCGCTCTCACTCTACTACGTAGTAGTGCCCCCAACCTGGTCGAATTGCCTGCTTGCGCCATCGTCCCACACACTGTACAGTCTGAGCGCTCTCGATCCGCGCCCTTCACGCCTCGCCTCTCTGCTCCAGGCTACGGTTTGGGTTAATAGACGGGGCGCACAGATAACGAGCCAGGCATTCAGGCATCATTAAGACAACTTCACACAAGCGACCAGAATGCCAAGATTTGATTGTACTATTTCTCCGGGTTTACCTCGAGTAAACATTCAATTAGGCACGACGATCAAGGGACCACATTAAACCAAGGCAAGAAGACAAGGGATTAAGGGGCCTGAATGACTGGTATGCAGCAGTACGTACTTCGATACATGATTAGGCGCCTTGTCTGCCACTCTTTCTCACCCACATTGCGGCCTCGTCGCCCGTCAACTCCGATGTTGTTTTTTCACACACACAAGTCCCTCCGTTCCTGGCAACAGGATGTTCTTGACCATGGATGCCATGACGGATCATGAATCTCCTTCAAGCCATTTCTTGTCATTATCATGATTATCTATGTCTAGATACAAATGCTACTCTGCTTGCTACACAATGGAGTACTTTCCTAGCCGCTTCTCCTTGTCAGCTCACAAACTTGTCATTAAGTTCCTGATCACTAGCTAACCCATAAACAAGCATCGTCGTTTCTTTGGTGGGAGGAGCTCGGTTGCATATGCGGTGTGCTCTTGGTGCCCTTTTCAGTTGGTTTCGGCCGCCGACGTCACCAAACTACAAGGTTGACGAACGATACGAAACGAGAAGGTCTCTGACCCTCCATCCCCCTCTGACCCTCCATCCCCCTCCGACCCTCCGGGCCGACCTCTCCATCCACAACGTCCCCAGCAAGCCAGCAAGGCGGTTTGGTCTTGGCTGTTGACTGTCGAGTTGTTGATGCCCTCTTAATTACAGCACTAGCGCCCTCTGAGCTGAAGCGCCAAACCCGCTTGCGCACACACGAGACTGAAGAAAGGCAACCCTGGTCCTACCGCCGCCGACCTCCTCCGCCCATCCTATCCCATCCAACACAACATTGCATTGGTGATTCCCACGTCGTCAGCTAGTTGCACACTCCCCCACTCTGCACTCTGCACACCCATGGACACTCGCCCACGACATGGACACCCACTCACAGCAACCCATGCCTATTTGAGCCACCGCGTCCAGCGATCCAACCCGGCCGGACAGCGGAGGAGCCAGGTCAGGTACTAAGCAGTGTCAAATGCAAAGGAAAGAACTTGAAGACACCCCAAGTCAAAGGAAATCTCCACCCGCCAGCCGGCGCCATCTCCACTCCCCGTTCCTCTCTCTCTCATCAATTGGCTTTGTCCAACTTGTCCTCGAAAAGTTTTATTGCCTTCTCCTTCCTCTCTCTCCTCTCTCAGCCTGATTGTCGAGTCTGTTGTCTGCTCCAGCTTCTGTTCCGCCGCGAAATGTTATTGTAACAAATCCCGTCTTCATATTCTCGCCTCACCCCCATCCTATTCTTAGCGCCGAGTCCTTGATACTCTCGCCAGTGCTCTCCACATCCCACTTCTCCTCGGAGTATTTACACTTAGACCTGGCATCTCGCTCACGAACCCACCGTGTCCTCTGTTATTCTGCAACGCTCAATTTCGACTTATCGATCAAGAGGCAACGACTATACGAGGCTGTTCCTGATTTTGGCCGTAAACAACATATCGATCGATACTCTCCACGTCTTTGCACCACTTTGACTTTCCTTACACCAACACAAATTCGCCAACATGATTATTGACGGAGAGAAATGGGCTTGCGAGGCTTGCGTCCGTGGCCATCGTGTGAGCAACTGTCAACATTCGGGTAAGCTTCTACACTGCCAACTCCAACCTTTCCCTCTATCCTGCGCATGTATAATGGTTCAGGGAGAACTTGAGGGAACAACATGTTGTTTTCCCCGGATACTCCATGTTCTCTCCCGTTGCCGTACGTGCTTACTAACTCGTCTTGCGTTTCTCAGATCGGCCACTCCAGCATATCAACAAGAAAGGCCGGCCAGTCTCCCAATGCGCTCACTGCCGGTCCATGCGCAAGTCGCGCTCTGCTCACGTCAAATGCGACTGCGGCGAGAAGACGAGCAAGTGTGCTCACTTGCAGCCATCTATTGACGGACACAAGGGTAAGCTCCTACTCGCATCTCGCCGTAAATCCTGGGAGATCCCAAGAAATACCTGAATTCTGACGCTTTCATTCGCGCGCACAGAGACGTGTTGCTGCAACCATGGGGGACGCTGTAGTTGCTCTCACAAGAATGAGCCCAGCCTCGATACGGTCCCTGAGTCCGATTCGGAAGGCGAGTCTGTCGCTGCGAGCATCGTCGAACGTCCGAGGCCCAGATTTCCACGACGAAGGGCCAACACTGTTCACTCCGATGGTGTTCTGATGTTCGATGAGCACGGAAACCATAAGCCCACTCACAGGAACAATCGCATATCGCAAAAGTGCGGGCCCTACCAGCTCAACAGGGTGAACTCTGCCCACAGCGTCGGGAGCATGGCCGGCGACTGTCTCTTGCAGAAAGGCCCTCGAGACGTTCCCAGCCGGGCGCGCGCGGCTTCAACGAGGGAGCAGCGCCGAGTGAAGTCAGAAACGGCTTCTCCCTTGATGAGAGGAGCAGTCGGTTTCCAGAACCTGAATGGAAACCTCCCACCGTTGGATCTGTCTGGCATCGAGTATCCTCCTTACATTCCCCATGGTACCTTTGATCTTTTTGGATCTGGGTTCAACTCGGAAACCGAGGCCCCCATGTACAGCGCCGGACTCAGCACCGCCTCGGTAGACTGGAGCCACTACGATCTGTCGGACATGAAGGGCGACAGCTTCACGCCTTCGAGCTACAGCCAGGCTGGAACCCAGAGTTTCAATGGGCTCTTTGATTTCGGCAGTGGCTCGGAGCAGCTGCCTCATCTCGCCAACACGACGTCAACCTCGGGAGAAGTGTCAGAAGTCGAAGACTTCCTGCCTGGAGTCGACGGCGACTACGAGAGTTTCGGTACCAGCAGCCTCCTTCGACAGACCGGTAACATGATGACCAGCTCAGCAGATCTGAGCAGCATTGACTATGACAGCTTTTACAAAGGCGCCGACAATGGCCCCATGGCCGGAGCTGGCACCTCGATGGTAGAGGACGACCCCGCCTTCTGGATGCCCAACTATAACGAGGGCATCACGACGACAATGGACGACAGCCCCGACGGCTTTGGCCCAGCCTCGATGCCCAATACGTGGGCTATGTGAAGGGACTTTTAGGATATGAAATATTACGGCGTACACAAATACCCACATTTTTTGAATCATTCGGATGAGGGAGTGGCAGGCGCTAGGAAAAACATCAAGCGAGGACAATGGCGATTTCAACAACCAGTCCTCCTATTATTATTATTTTTCTCTGACTTGATTTGCGACAAATCATAGAATACGTTTTTTTTTTCGGTTGAGACAGATGCTCCAACCATGCAACCATTTGCAGATCTCGGTGGACAAGATTGGAAGAGTTTCAACTCTTGGGCTTCGCCAGGGTGTCAAATTTTGACGATCATGATGATGACAAAGACGACGCTGGCATCGCTGGAATAGCTTGTTTTTGGACGAGAAGACTGGAAGGATTGTTCATCGCTTTTCTTGTCTTGAATCTTGCGGGGGGTCGGATAGAATGTTTGATGGCGTTGTTGGTATTCCTCAAGACACGGGAGAGCAAAAAGGGCGGACGACATGACAGATGCTGTTCAGCCAAAGCTCACACAAACGAAACACATCGCTTCAGGCATGCAATCAAACCGATGTTGTCTCCTTCTGAGACGAATCGCCTAGATGCATAGAGGGGAGATGGAGCAGGATAGAATGAGAAGGACGCACGAGAATGCACGCATTGTTCGTTCATGATAGACTTGGTTTTCAGGTGGTTTGCATCGATCCGGATTTTACTGCTTGCCACCTGTCATTTTCCTCTGTTTTGTTCACTATACCGATGCCTCATTTCTTTTCTTTTCTCGGCCAGTTATGTGCAGTCTTACAGGGCGACACATGGCTATAGCGCCTTTTCATTCAATAGAGATGATCAACGACCGAGACCAACTGAGTCGAGGTCTATGAACCATCACCACCAATCACCAGCATTGTCGGAAGCTGCCCTTTCTGAAGCGTGTGCGTGCTGCATTGCATATCCATGTGGTCGCATGTACATGTTGAACACATGAGGTGAGAGGACTAACTACTGACAACAGCAGCAGCAGCAGCAAGGTTTGCTTGACACGTCGATGTGGGATGAATCAGTTCACAACTGGAAGGGTTTGACTCTACAAGCCTGCTCTGCTCGTTTTGTCTGTCGTCTTGCCCAGAAACAAGACGACTTTCCCAGGGTGAGAGACAAAGTCCGTCGCTTTACCCCTGCATCGCCCCGGTCGACAATCGATGCCCCCGTCCTTGCAAAACATGGCATCATGGGGGAACGTGCACATATCATCAGCTTATTGTCAGCTGCTGCTAGCTGGACTTGTTACATGTTCTGATATATATATATACTCGGTTCAGCGGATGAATACAGGGTGAAACCACTTTGTTCTACAGCTAACCGACGAGAACTGACCAACATGTGAGTATTGAGTATTCAGAGGCTCAAGCTGGGCTAATATCGGCTTGATGGAATCCTACCATCCATGCTTCCCGTTTAACGGATACAGTATATAGTATTCCTCCCCAAGGTTTCCCCAAAGTTATCCCTCGCATCCCACAGACTATTTCCGACAATATACATGTCAGTAATTAATTAAAGGAAAAATAAATTCGTCATTCTTAGCAATCCCCTCCTTACAAATAGTGACCACATCAGGCATGGAGCCCAATCAGCGGGTTGGCTAAGGTGACTGACTATCAAGGATTTCCGTGGATAATGAGAGCTTCATTAGCTCCAGTGATGTTCCCTCCTCCCCCCCC